>MU184422.1:9711-20941 GCA_016904865.1 Pissodes strobi | reverse complement strand
CACATTTTTGCAACCATTTATTTCATTGTCTATTTTAATAAAGATATTGTTTGCAGCCAAACATTTATAGAAACAAAATTCTATAATATGCTTATTAAGGAAAAAGCGAAAATCTGTTTTATCGAATTTACCCGCAAAAATGCATTATAATATGCACAACAAAAATTTATTCATACTAAGAGCTTTCACTGGCCTTTGAAATGTTGCTACCTTTTTGGTGGTCTTTCAAAATATTTTACACATAGTGTCGTATAAGGATCTTTAATTCTCTGCAATTTGGGGGTCGTATTAAGCAACCGTTTGTAAAATTTAAAAAGCTGTACTTCAGTACTTAGTGTTTAAAAACTCGGTAATGAAGTTCCAACTCCTTCACGATTTTACATTGCGAGTTCTATTGCATAACCCTGAAAAATATCTAACTGATATAAGCCAAGACCCACTCAATAACAAGGCCTTAGTGCTTTTCGTGTGACGTCATCCATGTAGGCCGTGCAATTTTAATCATATAAGGGGATATATACACTAATATTTATGAAAACTATCAACAGTTCGCAAATCCCAAAAGATATGTTTGACCTTTGGTTTAATACTAGGTGTAATATTAAATTCGGGATATGTATTTATGTATAATAATTTTTTTATACTACTGAAAAAATGTTATTACATATAAATACATATACTGAACTATTCCAGACCTTCTCTTAATTATTATTACTTAAAATAAAAAAACTCGAAGTATTAGAAAATATACTTTAGTGGGTATGCATGTTATGCAGTTTCAAATTTCATTTACCCAACATCGAGCCTAACATAGTATTTAAGTGAGTATCTAGGTATAAAAACTATATATATTATAGAACTCAAGCCATGAAAATAGGTCCCAAAATAAATATGTTTAGTTACAAAAAATATTTATGCGTGTATACGTAGGAATATGGCCTTCTTCGATAATGTGTCAAGTTTTCTTTTTTATTTCTAGTTTTCTTTTTTAAATTGGTCGCTATTTTAAGCGCAATAATTTTTTAAGAGGGTATTGGAAATGCTTTTCAGAATTATTTTTAAAACGTCTTTTCCATTATGATAAGCGCATCCATTGAAATGTGAGACATGTTTATGTTCAATACAATATTCCAAAATTAAGTGAAGCATGAACGATCTTTTATTATAAGTTTCTAGAAATATGTCCTGAAATTCATTTATTAGCTTGTTAAAGATTATGTAAGTCACAGATACAACATTTATAACTTTTATAACTTGTCCTTGGGGATATAAAAATCCTCCACGATTTAATTTATTAATGAGATCAAAATTGTCCCCAACAATAAATTACTCGTCATATACCAATTTTTATTTACAGCTGTCACATTTTAGTTTTTTCAGGGTAATATAGCAACAATAACCACCTAAATAAGTAATTAACGGCAATACATCTTGATATCTGCCTGAAAGTGATCATCATTTATTAAGAAGAATAAAGTTTTAATTTGAGAAACGTCTTGTCGAGAGCAATTTTCATCTAGATCATAATCAAGTAGCTCATACATTAACATTAAGCGAAAACTGCGAGACTGAAGTGTTAATATAGATTGAAGAAGTTTCTTCTCTGTCTTATATTATTATAACTGTGGCACAGAAATATGATAACGACGACCTGTCATTTGCCTGTATTTACCAACTGTATTTTCAAGAGGGTCTGTTTGAAATTTCCAATCTTTGGTAGTCTAAGTATAGAAAATTTGACAATAAACTCCCCAAAATTAACAAAATGTATGTTTTTTCGTGCTCCTCAGACTCAATTTTGCTTATATCAAGGGTTTTTGACAAATCATCAATATTGTTGAGCTTTTGATTTTTACTTCGCCGTATTTTGACATTTTTTGATAAATATCTAGGGCAATTTAAAAAAGTAGATGATATACAATCTTCTTTTAGCAGTGGTTTTAGTAAGCCTATTGTAAAAAAACTTACCAGTCTGAATACTACACCTTTCAGGCATAATTACACTAAGTATAAGTTACCACAAATCTAGCCCAAAACGAGAGAAAAGCATACAATTAAACATGAACAAAACTGTGCTGTACACAAGCGGCAAGAGCAACAGATCTTTAAGTATATAGTTTCACGTATTTAAAAATACGCATAACAATATAAATTGTATACCTAAATATACAACGAAATATTAGGTACAAGTTTCACGCACTTAAACGCACATAAATAGTTCCGATTTCAGAAAAATGCGAGAATATATATAACACAAATTACCGATTACCGCAGCTTTTAATTTTTTTTTTTCATGGCAGTGGCACATGCACTAAAAGGATATCTTATGGCGCTCGAAGAGCGGTGTGTATGCGAAGATGTTGATTGACACGGTTCTTGAATAGTTGTAGGTTGTAATTAGGGGGGAACAGATGTTCAGGGAGTGAGTTCCACAGTGATGCTGTGGCTCCAGACAAAGGAGTTCTTGTAAGGCGATGTTCTAGGTGTTTCCAGTTGTACGACGAACTGGTGCGCTCTTGCCGTCTGTCGTGACTGTCTGACAGGCGTTGCCAGGTGCGGGATGAGGCGGGCCAAATCCTTTGAACATTTGCCCCGGAAGTATCTGTCTGTAAAACAGGGACATCTCGGCCACAAGTCTGCGGCGTTCCAGACTATCCAGATTCCGGGTCAACTCCGGGTCGCCAACGAGACGCACAGCTCTCTTCTGAATGGAATCCAGCAGCTTTAGGGTGTCCTTTGGTGCGGCACCCCAGGTGTGTGAGCACGGTCATATTTGCGCTTTGTAGAGCAACTGCTGCGGTGTATAGAGTTTTTTGTTGCGAAATATCGCACCGAGCTTCTGGGAGGCTGATTTTGCGATATTAGCAACGTGGTCATGCCAGAACATATTGCGGTTGACCGAGATAGGAATGGTCAATCCTGCCATAATGATGTCAGGGCCCGCCGTATTGGCCCTCTTGGTAAACGTGGCTGATTGGGTATTCGCTGCATTGAACTGGACCAAATTTCTGCCGCCCCAAGTTTGAACTTTCTCCAGGTCCTGATTAATTGCTGTAATCTGCTTCTTGTGCGGTGATAAGTCTCGGTCGCTGTTAAAGGTTTTTCTGATCTAAATTGGGAGACAAGGGTACTGTCATCTGCAAAACTGTAAACAAGATTATTTGCCTCGGTCAGCAAGTCATTAATATAGATGAGGAACAGAGTTGGTGAAGGTATTGCGCCCTGAGGCACGCCCGCATTAATAGAGAATGAGTCTGAGATGTGTCGAACAACTGCAACGTGCAGAGATCGTTTTTTAAGAAAACTGGCAAGCCAGCTGCCAGTCCGAAGGAGGGCAGTTTGTTGAGCAAACCCTGTCGAATGCCTTCGAAATATCAAGCGTAATCGCTCGAGACTCTCCGTAGTTCTCAATTGCCCTCCTCCATATATGAGTGACATAGGCCAATATATCTCGCTGTCGATCTCTCTTTGCGAAAGCCGTATTGGTTATCCCTGATTATTCTGTTCTCGAGGTACTTGAGTAGTTGCTGATTGGCTACACGTTCCATGACTGGAGATTATTTGAAGCAAGGCAATTGGGCTATAGTTAGAGAGCGTGGTTTTTTGCCTTTTTGGAATAGGTTGCACTCGAGCGAATTTCCAAGAAGGCGGGTAAATCCCTTTTCGGCAGAACAGAGAAAAAGCTTAAAAATAGCGGGTGTTAGTACTGTTAGTTCGTTGGCGCAGTGCTTTAACACGATGGCGGTATTTCGTCCGGTCCTGATGCCTTTTGCGTATCTAGTTCTTTGGATTTTACGAATATCACGGTCATGAAACTTGACTTCTGCCATGGTAGTGTTGATGTTAGATATGGGGGGAGAGCCTCGCCTTCGGGGACGTCTAAGGCAGAGTACGATGAAAACATTTTGGCGAGCATGTTTGCTTTCTCCTTGGCTGTAGTTGCCGTGATGCCACGTTCGTCTGTCAAAGGTGGGAGACACGTTTTTGTAAAGTTATTACTTACTGCCTTTGCTACCGACCAGAAATTCCTGGAGCCACTGGGGCATTGCAAAACTTTACTCCTGATCCTTTGATTATGTGTCCTTAGTTTCGTCGATCACACGTTTGCATTCGTTTCTAGCTTCGACAAATTAAATGCGATTTTCAGCGGTCTGATTTTGCTGCCAGGACTTGTAGGCTTGCTGTTTCCTACCAACAGCTCTTTCCTATCTTCTGTCGAACCAGGGCTTTCCTTCTGAAGGTAACTTGATGGAATTTGGGATGTATGCTTCCATTCTTGAGGAGATTACTTGCGTAATCTCTTCGCAGCAGACTGACGGGTCGTCGGTGCCAAAGCAGACGTCGAGCCAAGAAAAATCTAGGTAGAACTCCCTTAGATCGTCCCAGTTGGCTGATTTGTAATGCCAGATTTTGTGAGGCAATGGTGGATCCTTCTGTAGAAGTGGCAATTCACAAACCGTTGTATTAAGTTTGTGGTCGGAAGTACCTAATGGCGGGCCAACTGTAATTGTGTACTGGTCAGGATTGGTGGTTAGAAAAATATCCAGGAGAGCGGCGAACTCGCCCCTCTCTGAGATTCGAGTTGGTTCTTCTACAAGTTGAGTAACCCCACAGCTGATGGCAAATACTTCAGCTTCTCTACCTTCGTTGTCGGTCTTGTTGTGATGTTTGAGCCGGTTGGTGTTGTGAGCATTGAAATCTCCCAGAACGGTTATTTCTGAATTGGGGTGATCAACCTGTATTGAGTCAAAAGTGGTAGCTAGTATTGTAAAAGAACTTTGGTAGGGTCTATCTCGGAGAGCGATAGAGACAGCGTATAAACTTGGTTAATGCCTTGGCGGTGAACTTGAGCCACATGACGTCACGGTTGTTAGGTTCGAGTGTTTCCTCGCGGTGACATGAAAGGCCGCTTCGGACAAAAAGGCATATTCCGAACTTATGTCTAAATCGGGTGTGTAAGTCGTAACCAGGACAGGGGTAGTTTACTGTTGTTGTTGTAGAACATACCTGTGTCAGTAAGGGCTAGTATGTGTGGTCTATTTGCTTGTAGATGTTGGTATACCGAATTTATGTTTGTATTTAGGCCTCTTATGTTGCAGAAATATATTCTAAATTGGTTCGGTATCTTTGCTGTTTGTGAAATGCTGCATGAAAGGCTCCCAGAGCCACCCGGAGAACCGAATGGCCGGGGAGTTTACCTACGGAATATTTTGATCCTGGAAGCACTATCATGTCTTCAATTTTCGGCGAGGTCCGGGTGTAAATTTTCATAGTCCACTAATTTTAAAATCGATTCGGTTTGTAATGGATGCTTGTGTGACATTATATCTACGTAGAAATCTCCTTATTTTAGCATATCTTGACACTCTTTATTTATCACCAAAAATCAAAAACCGTTGCGAGAAAATACCCCATTCTTAATAATCCAGGGTATTAAGGTCCCATTTTAAGTTTACAAGTATAATTTTCTCTGGTTTGAATTTTTATTTTGAATTTCACAAAAAAAAATGATATTGTGTGAAACATATCAATTAATTTAAACTTTCTGATTTGATGGATGGTAATGCTTGTCTGCATAAGGCTAGAGTTGTCCACGAAGTTTTAAGAAAAATCTACACAACATTTATAATGGACCACCCTGTACAGGGTAGTATCTGCTGCCACGAATATTATTAAAATGGTCCGTAGAATAACTAAGAATTGCGAATTGAAATGCTAGATGGGTACTTAAATAGGATCCTCCGTTAAAAAATAAATTATTTTTTTACCATTTTACTTTTTTAATCACCCTGTATATTCGAAGGTAATTTCGAGTGTAATTTGAACGGTTGTAAGAGACAAAAACTCGTTTGTATATTTATGGTAACGTTATACGAAGAAATATCCTTATTTCACCATATTTTAACAACTGACTGATTTATCACCAAAAATCAAAAACCGTTTCGAGAAAATACCCCATTCTTAATAATCCATGGTATTAAGGTCGCATTTTAAGTTTACAAGTATAATTTTCATTGGTTTGAATTTTTATTCTGAATTTTCAAAAAAAAAAATGATTTTGTGTAAAATATATCCCCTAATTTGAACTTGCTGGTTTAATGGATCACGTAACGTATAAACTGATAGCATATGACCTACCATAAGACGCCGTGTTCACAATTTGTCGATACCTTCCGTAGTTTGCTCATTATTGGGAATAAACTGGAAAATAACGACAATTTTCGAGAAATTGCCATATAATAGTAGTTAGCCGAGATATCCACAAAATCTCAAAAACGTCCCGAGGTATTACCTAAGTAAAGAGAGGTATTACTACTATCAATCTCAACTACCCCATAAATGGGGATAACTTGAAATATTGTAAAAAAAAACATCTCTTTCTTTAACACCCTGTAGTATATGTTAGGTGCAAAATATCTTATTCCAAAAATTAGACATAACAGCCAAAGAATAAACTATTCAGAATTTCCAAAGTTTTTTAAAATCGGGTGAGTAGTTTTCCAATAACGAGCTTTCAAATATTTTCCAAAAAACTAGGTGCGTCGTTTTTCTTGACGAGCAGTTTATATGTATAAATTTGGTTTATATTAGTTGTGCTCTTGTTTGAATATATTTGGTGCAATTCGCTTAGTACAAATATGTTTCAAAATTTATCAGTCACAATATTTTAGTAGTATAATAGTTGACTTTCACACGTCCTCTCAGTGACATTTTTTCAAATTAATGAAGTTCAAGTAATGCGCTTCTAAACTGCATATCAAATCCTTGCTCAAGTTTGCTCGTTTTAGTGTAATGACCCTATTTTCTAACCTTAGCTGATATACCTATTTATTAAATATTATATTGCAGGATCTGGTTCAAATGACATGTTTATTAAAAGACTGGAATTATTTAGTATTATAAGAGAGTTTGGCCATAAAGAAATAGATAATCGAGTAGATTTTTTGAAAAACTATATTGCCAATCGAACACAGTGGCTTCAAGAAGAATTGTCCAAACTAATTCAAACAGTTGCTTACCGATTCAAAGAAGTCTAAAGCTTGTCGAATAGAGTCTAGATTTTTTTCAAACAACGAAAAATGGCTGAATACCTCCATTAGATTTAAAATATCCACTAATGCCGCCACTACTGGACGTGCTGGCAGACCTACAATATCTTTTCAAGACAGTTCTGATCGTACTAAAAGAATGAAAACCGAGGAGTTGCTGAAAAATACACCACTATTAAAATTAGCCTTTGCCATAAAAATTACATTGAGAGCCTGGTCACACGTCACACGGCAGCATCAAAACTATTAGAAAAAGCATATACGATGGCAGAAGGAGATCGTATTAGGCAAATGTCTGGAGAAGAAGGTCTATCCAAAACTTGGTAAACACCAGTATAATGTGATACGTTTCAAAGATCCACAAAGATTTCCGCCATACAAAATAATTCAATTGGCAAATAATCTTGTTATCCAAATAAAAGTTATATAACTATTACAGCTAAATCGGTAGAAATAACGCTTGAGGCTTTGCTGGACCATACGACTGAACGCTTACTTACTGTACAGAAAGAGATAAATTTCAAGAGCTTACAAAATTATGCTTGTTTTCCAAATGGGAATTTGATGACAGCTCAGTCCATACATGTTATAAACAAAATTTTGTAGGAACCGATGCTGAGGATTCATCTGTATTTTTTACGTCGATGGTTCCTTTACGATTGACATGTTTGGACACTAATGGTTGCGTTGTAGACATTGTTTGGCAACACCCGCGGCCTTCATCCACCAGGTATTGCCGCCTAATTAAAATACAATTTGAGAAAGAATCAATTCAACTTTCGGTGACAGACGAAATAGATGAAAGTTGAGGGAAATACAATATTTGTAACCCACAAACTAGATTTTACAATGGTGGAGGGCAAAGTGTGTACTGCTTAGATCGATACAGTTTCTACGCAACGTTGTTACACTTCTATAGAGCAAGCTTTAAGGAATTTAACTGTATTTTTTTTTTTTATGGCAGTGGCACACACACTAAAGGGAGACCCTATGGCGCTCGACGAGCGGTGTGTGTGCGAAGATGTTGATTGACACGGCTCTTGAATATTTGTAAGTTGTAATTAGTGGGAAACAGATGTTCTGGGAGTGAGTTCCACAGTGATGCAGTGCGCCAGACAAAGGAGTTCTTGTAAAGCGATGTTCTAGGTGTTTCCAGTTGTACGACGAACTGGTGCGCTCTTGCCGTCTGCCGTGACTGTCTGACAGGAGCTGCCAGTGGCGGGATGAGGCGGACCAAATCCTGGGAACATCTGCCGTGAAAGTATCTGTAAAACAGAGATATCTCGGCTAAATGTCTGCGGTGTTCCAGACTATCTAGATTCCGGGTCAACTCCGGGTCGCCGACGAGACGCACAGCTCTCTTCTGAATGGAATCCAGCAGCTTTAGGGTGTGCTTTGGTGCGGCACCCCAGATATGTGAGCAATATTCTAAGCACGGTCTTATTTGCGCTTTGTAGAGCAAGAGCAACTGCTGCGGTGTATAGAGTTTTTTGTTGCGAAATAGCGCACCAAGCTTCTGGGAGGCTGAATTTGCGATGTTAGCAACGTGGTCATGCCAGGACATATTGCTGTTGACCGAGATACCCAGCAGTCCGATTGACGAGCATGAACACATAGCAACAACATAATGATGTCAGGGCCCGCTGTATTGGCCCTCTTAGTAAACGTGGCTGCTTGGGTCTTTGCTGCATTGAACTGAACCAAATTTCGGTCGCCCCAAGTTTGAACTTTCTCCAGGTCTTGATTAATTGCTGTAATCTGCTCCTGTCTGCGGTGATGAGTCTCAGTCGCTGGTAAGGGTTTTTCTGATCTAAAGTGGGAGACAAGGGTACTGTCATCCGCAAAACTGTAAACAGGATTATTTGTTTCGATCAGCAGGTCATTAATATAGATGAGGAACAGAGTTGGTGAAAGTATTGCGCAATGAGGCACGCCCGCGTTGATGGTGAATGTGTCCGAGATGTGTCCATCGACTGCAACGTGCAGAGATCGGCTCTTAAGGAAACTGGCAAGCCAGCTGCAGAGAGAGGCTGGCAGTCCGAAGGACGGTAGTTTGTTGAGCAGTCCGTCATGCCAAACTCTGTCGAATGCCTTTGAAATATCCAACGCAATCGCTCGAGACTCTCCGTAGTTCTCAATTGCCCTACTCCATATATGAGGGACATAGGCCAATATATCTCATGTCGATCTCTCTTTGCGAAAGCCGTATTGATTATCGCTGATTATTTCGTTGTTCTCGAGGTACTTGAGTAGTTGCTGATTGACTACACGTTCCATGACTTTGGAGATTATTGGAAGCAAGGCAATTGGACGATAGTTTGAGGGCGTGGTTTTCTGGCCTTTTTTTGGAACAGGTTGCACTCGAGCGACTTTCCAAGACGATGGGTAAATCCCTTTTCCGTAAGACAGAGAAAAAAGCCTGGAAAAAACGGGTGTTAGTTCGTTGGCGCAGTTCTTTTACACGATGGCAGGTATTCCGTCCGGTCCTGATGCCTTTTGTGTATCTAGATTTTTAAGGATTTTACGAATATCACGGTGATGAAATTTGACTTCTGCCATGGTAGTGTTGATGTTCGATATGGTGGGGAGAGTCTTGCCTTGGGGGACGTCTAAGGTAGAGTGCGAAGAAAACATGTTGGTGAGCATGTTTGCTTTTTCCTTGGCTGTAGTCGCCGTGATGCCACGTTCGTCTGTCAAAGGTGGGAGAGACGTTTCTGTAAAGTTGTTACTTACTGCCTTTGCTACCGACCAGAAATTCCTGGAGCCACAGGGGCATTGCAAAAGTTTATTCCTGATCCTTTGATTGTGTTTGTCCTTAGTTTCGTCGATAACACGCTTGCATTCGTTTCTCGCTTCGACAAAATAATTACGATTTTCAGCGGTCTGATTTTGCTGCCAGTACTTGTAGGCTTGCTGTTTCCTACCCACAGCTCTTTCGCATCTTCCATCGAACCAGGGCTTTCCTTTTGATGGTAACTTGAGGGAATTCGGGATATATGCTTCCATTCCTGAGGAGATTACTTGCGTGATCTTTTCGCAGCAGACTGACGGGTCGTCAGCGCCAAAGCAGACGTCGAGCCAAGGAAAATCCAGGTAGAACTCCCTTAGATCGTCCCAGTTTGCCGAATTGTAATGCCAGATTTTGCGAGGCAATGGTGGATCCTTCTGTATGAGTGGCAATTCACAAACCGTTGTAATAAGTTTGTGGTCGGAAGTACCTAATGGTGGACCAACTGTAACTGTGTACTGGTCAGGATTGGTGGTTAGAAAAAGATCCAGGAGGGCGGCGAATTCACCCCTCTCTGAGATTCGAGTTGGTTCGTCTACAATTTGAGTAAGCCCGCAGCTGATGGCGAATGCTTCAGCCTCTCTACCTTCGTTGTCGGCCTTGTTGTGATGTTTGAGCCAGTTGGTGTTGTGGGCATTGAAGTCTCCCAGAACGATTATTTCTGAACTGGGGTGATCAACCTGTATTGAGTCAAAAGTGGTAGCTAGTGTTGAAAAGAAGCTTTGGTAGGCTTTATCGCTCGGAGGGCGATAGAGACAACATATAAACTTGGTTAATCCCTTGGCGGTGAACTTGAGCCACATGACGTCAAGGTTGTTCGGTTCGAGTGTTTCCTCGCGGTGACATGAAAGGTCGCTTCGGACAAAAAGGCATATTCCGAACTTATGTCTAATCGGGTATGTAAGTCTTGTGTTTCTATAAGGGCTAGTATGTGTGGTCTATTTGCTTGTAGATGTTGGTGTACCGAATTTATGTTTGTATTTAGGCCTCTTATGTTGCAGAAATCAATTCTAAATTGGTTCGGTATCTTTGCTGTCTGTGAAATGCGGAATGAAGGGCTCCCATGGCCACCCAGCGCCCGGAGATCCGAATGGCCGGGGAGTTTACCTCAGGAATATTTTGATCCTGGAAGCACCATCATGTCCATATTATTATATTCCTACTGTGGAACCCGGAACCACCAGTGCGGAAACGGAACGTGATTCGGGAAAACCACTTTGCGCCTCCCAGTTCTGATGGGGTGGTCTTTCACCGGACGATGCGAGTAGGCGTATGCATCTACCACCTAGGGCCGCTTCCACTGGATGCATTGGCCTCAGACTCTTTCCTTTGGTGGTCCCTAGTCTGACATGGCGGGGGCGTCACTCCCCGTAATCAAACTGCTCTCACCAGT
>MU184421.1:130819-146746 GCA_016904865.1 Pissodes strobi | reverse complement strand
TTTGGATTAAAATTTTTGCATGGAATACAAAAGTTTTTCATTTAGTAAAAATGCAAATGTGTTTTTTTTTTATCTTGGGCATGCCTTGGGTTACTTTGGGTTAATTTTATGTGGTTGCGCCCCCGGAGCGAACGAAGGACCATGCGTACAACCAATTTTTTTACCATTTCAGCTCCTCAAAAGTCGAACTTTGGGGCTTTCTTGTGCGATAACCAAAAAAATTGCACAACATTTTAATGGTGAAAAACGCTTTTTAAAAGTTTCTAAATAAAAAAGAAAAAACGTTTTTACAAAATTCCAATTGTTGTTACGCTGAAAAATTACCAAAATAGTATATTGTGCAACAAATCACACTAGTGTGAAAAGTGATTTTCACAAGCGTTGCATACTATACTTTTTCTACGACTGCAAATAATATTGATATTGTATAATATTTATTATAATATAATATATCAAGCATCTTCTCTTTAAATTAAAATTTATAGTTTACAAAGACCATACAAACACTTCTACAGCAATTTGTGTAACTAGTTGATGAGTAGGTATTGAGATGCCAGGGCTGTATCATGGCAGAATACGAAGAAGACCATATTTTATTTAATAAACATTATGCAGCATTATTCGTTTCTATGCAAGTCATTAAAGGATTATAAAGATAGAGTAAGTTCGGGAAATATGGGATACTCCGGGTAATATGGAATAGCTGCTTATTTTTATGTAAGTGGCGACATCTGGATTTTTATAGTTAAACTGACCTTATCCCCTCAGAAAATTATTATTAATGTCGACAGGTTTCAACGGTTGGCGTTCTTTAGTTCGCAACACGTCATACGTCATTATTCGTGTTTATCAAGTTTTGCAGTTGATGTTTTTAAATTTATGTAGTGGTGGTATTTATATAAAACTATCGCTCATTCTGGCAGGTAAGTCTATTCTAACATTAAGCTACCTTTTTAAAGTCTTTTCAGTACAATATTTAAAAAAATATATTTTCGTCATATTTTTGTTTCTTCAGTGGAAGTTTCGGGTATTATAGGATATTCCATATTTCCCTACCCATAGGTATTCCATATTTCCCGATGAGTTAAACTAAAGTTTTAACATCTTAAGAATAAATATACTAAGTGGCGAATTAAAGGTGACGCATTAAAAGACAACTTTTTTCTGCAGATACCATGTCGTCAAACTCTTCAAAGAAAAGAAAGCAATGGAAGTCCGAAAATATGTGACAAGCAACTGAAGCAGTGAGAAGCCATACTTTAGGCTACTTGTCTGCTGCAAAGCGTTATAACGTCCCTCGTGCTACACACTTGTAGAATATTTGTTGCTTATGGATCAGAGGTATTTTGGTTTAACTCGAAGAGATTTGCGATCTATGGCTTTTCAGATAGCTCGGCGTAACAATCTGACACATCCGTTTTCATTTTTACGCGAAACTGCTGGAAAAGACTGGCTTTATTCTTTTATGAACAGGCATAAAACTACATTGAGTTTCCGAAGACCAACTGGCACTTCTCTGAATAGGTGAATGGTTTCAATAAGGAAAGCGTCAGGGAGTTTTTTGACCTTGAGGAGCTTATGAGAGAAAAGAACTTTGTTGATGTTGATGAGACGGGGTTGTGCATCGTACAATCTAAATGTCCCCAGGTTGTTTCAAAGAAAGGCAAACGACAAGTTGGTGTTTTAACATCGGCTAAGCGAGGCTCTCTAGTAACGGCAGTTTTATGTATGTATGCTACAGGTGGGTTCGTGCCTCCCTTGATCATTTTCCTCCGCAAAAATTCAAGTGAGCAGCTGAAGAAGGGACCCCCCTCCAGGAACTTTGTTTGCATTTCACCCTTCAGGATGGATACAGACTGATCTGTTTACGAAATGGTTTGAACATTTCTTGGTAAAGACAAAACCCACTGAAGATAGTCCAGTACTTCTTGTATTAGCCATCACACTCATACGCGAAATTTGGACGCAATTATTAAGGCCCGGGAGAATTTTGTGTCCATAATATGCTTGCCACCACACACCTCACACAAAATGCAACCCCTAGATAAGACAGTAATGGGTGCCCTAAAAACGTTTTACAATGAGGGAGAACATAATAGAGCTGTAACACATTATGATATGAACGAGTTATTTGGAAGAGCCTATATAAAAGTTCAGACTGCAACAACAAACCATTTCCCCTAAGGATGTCGGATCCATGCCACAAATAAATAAGAAAATTGGCACTAGAGGAAGAAAACCTGGCCGTGCAAAAGAACCACTTTTGCACATAATCTCAACTCCCAATAACGAGGAGTTAGAGGAATCTATCAATCTTTCGCGTGAAAAAGTTACCAAAAGGTTAGTTAATGAAGATGTTCCAAGTTCTCTGAAAGGTTCTACCAAGAAAAATCAGAAACAACTTTTACCATCAACGTCATCTCCGACATCTCAGTGTGTCAATCTTTCGCGTGACAAATTCAGGAAAAGGAAAGTCGATAAAGCTGGTCCAAGGCATCTGAAAGATTTCACCAAGAAAAAGCAAAAGCCGCGTTTACCATTAATGTCGTCTTCAGAGTCTCAGTGTGAACCACTCCTAGCATGAGCATTATAAGATCCTTTACACAAATAGAGCACTATATAAAAATCGGCCTCTCCTATTGGTCGATCCGCATGGCCCTCCGCTCGCTTCGCTCGCTACGGGGGCTCAAGAAAAGGAAACTAACCAGGTGCTAACCCAAACTAACCCAAGATATACCCAAAATCAAGAAAAAAATTGTTTAGAAACATAATCTTTAAAAAAAAAATAAAAAAAGCAACGGGGTTTGAGCCCGGTGAGACCCAGATATCTAAACCTCTACACCACGAGAGGTCTTGACAGATTGTAATACGAGATGGATCGACCGATAGGAGAGGTCGATTTTTACATTTGTGTAAAGGATCTTAAAATGCTGCTGATGACACGGAATGTATTTTCTGTCTAGAAAAGTTTACAATGAGTAAGAGCAAAGAGATGTGGGTGCGGTGTGTTATGTGCGACGAATGGGCTCATGAAGCTTGCACAAGTAGTGCTGGAAGCGATGTCGACGTCTGCGATTTTTGCCAGTAGTTAGCTATTATTCGTTTTTTTTTTGTTAAATTGTTCAAAATTAATAATTAAACTTATTTTCGTTTCGTTCTTCCTATGATTTACTCTATCCCATATTACCCCATATACATATTCCATATTTCCCTACACTTTTGTTTCGCACATAAAAATTTACTAATTCAAGATTTTTTTTCTAAGCTTAAACGGTGTTTTTATTATCAAAACTGATTATAAGCAACTTATATATAATGCCCTAACGCTTTCTTTTGCCCAATTTTAGAATGAAAAGTATATTATTTTTCCAGTTATTCGACAAAACAAAAATGGTATTCCATATTCCCCGAACTTACTCTACTAATAGGGGAGAGATATGGGAAGGAAAGGATAATATTTACCATAAACCTGAATTTCTAGAGAAGAACAGCATAATAATATACGCAATTCATCTAAAAATATTGCATATTAATTTCAAAGTAGGATTTTAGGAAATTAAACAATTTTTAACACTTAACATAGTATAAGTTTGTATTTTTAAAATTCATCTTAAATACAGTATAATATTTCCCTAAAACTAGTTTGGAAGACATAAGTTACTGAGCAATATTTTTCTCAGCCGTTCTACACTGGATATTGATACCGTTGTATCGGCTCTTTTTTCACACTTTGGCTAAATAAATGTTTAAGTTTAAAACTTTTGTCTGTCTAAACAATGATTATTACAGAGTGAAACAAATTCGTTTCTCACCATTAGGATCTCCGAAACCATGTTGCGCAATTTAAGAGTCATTGATGTTGAGAAATTTAGAAAATTTCGACTACCTACTTCCGGAGATATTCGTAAGAAACCAAAAATCAGCTATTTTATTTTTATTTTTTCCTGACTTTATTTGAAGGGATAATAACATGAATTTAATATTATTATTGCCATTTTTCTCCTTTAGAAGACGAGACGGCAGTATCATATTTTCAATCTGGCGTTATGTGTCCGGGCCCCCATCATCAACTTTTTTTTAAATACGGACCTGTATTTTCTATTTAATTTTTTAGAAGCCTTTGGTCTCCCAGCACCAACCATGTATCACATTTGCCCAATAGCGGCAACAAAAAATATTCTCATAAGTGAAATCGAGTCACATGTCTAAAACATTATCTCTTATGGAAAAAATCTACATCGTTAGTTTTGGGAGATCAAATGCTTTTAAAAATATTTAATAAAAAATCCAGGTCCGTATTAAAAAAAAAATGAAGTTGATGATGGGGGCCCGACACGAAACGTCAGATTTAAAATTTGATACTGCCATCTTATAAAGGAGAAAAAGTGGCAATAATAATGTTAAATTCATGTTATATTATCTCTTCAGATAAAGTCAGGAAAAAATAAAAATTAGATAGCTGGTTT
Organism: Pissodes strobi; assembly: GCA_016904865.1. Classification (NCBI taxonomy): domain Eukaryota; kingdom Metazoa; phylum Arthropoda; class Insecta; order Coleoptera; family Curculionidae; genus Pissodes; species Pissodes strobi. The sequence goes on along the minus strand of MU184421.1, from coordinate 142,280 downwards.
CCGTTTTTTACGGATATCTCCGGAAGTAGTCGAAATTTTTTAAATTTCTCAACGGCAATCAATCAATATCAATATTAAACTCCCCATTCCTTCAACTTCTAGAGTGAGAAATTCTCTAGTCTATGGTAGGCGCGAATTGTTTAACCATCCACCGGAGTGGACTTGTATGTTCTTGAAATATTCTCGATACAAAATACAAATTTAACTTTGTGCATTATTTTGCATCAGGCAAAATAGTGCACCAATCTCTATATTTTGAAACGTGAAATCCTGTTTTTATCCGTTCGTCTCTTGCCTTGTAATCTTACGTTCAACAGAAATTTTCTTGTTCCGCGACTTTGAATATAAAATTGACAGGAAGGAGCATATCGTTATTTTTATGGCACCGGACAGGGGCTTATATATGGCCGCCGAGAGTTTCCGGTTTGTCAGTGGCGTGCACAAGTTTAAAAGGGCTAAAATTAATAAATAAAAAAAAATTAAAACCTTTATAGAGCAAAAGGCAATTTGGGTCCAAGCCAATAAAATCTAAGAATTGTGATTTATCGGTTTAGTTTATCTATTGTGGTACTTAAGAAATAAAAAAATTGTGGTGGGAAATTAATTTCCCAAAGAAATTTACAATCGTGCTTTACAACCACATTTTTTTCAGGTGTATTTGGACAATATTATTCAGGTACTAAAAATAAGCAACAAAATTATATAAATTGTTTATTTTTTAACACAAAATATAATTGAATCGGTCATTTTGAAAACAAGCTAAGTCCATATTTGGGCTAAAATTAAATTTCGCTACCTCATGATGATTTTTGTATTAAAATATACGACTAAAAATACTCTATTTTTTGCGTGGACGGATAAATTTTAATGCAAAAACCATTATGGGGCGACGAAATCTTTTTTTGGCCCAAATATGGACTTAGCTCTTTTTCGAAGTGACTGATTGAATTAGTTGGATCAAAACACTCTTTTGGAATCCACACTGGTTTTTTTATGAAGTTAATCCAAAAACCTCTGCGTCTATCTTTGGGAAACCTAAAAGATCAGAATAATAATAATTATTGCTTCGGCGTTATGAAACGATTTTTATGTATTGAGTACCTAATCAATAATTATAAGTAAGAATGGCGAAAACACAGATCATTTTAGTTGATTACTATTTTAATCAACATGCTAAATATTAATCATTTCTAATAACAATTCAAACAATATAATAAAATATGTAAATGGAATTTTGAATTTGTTACGCGTTACGCCCTTGTTACGCCCATGGTGTTGATTGTGATATAATGACAGTGACATAATTAAAAATCCAAGTATTTAAGTTTAACTAATTAATAAGGATGAGTACTTACCTATGAAATATTGTTCCTTAATTTTATTTTTCAATCGTTTCGATACAGCCACAAGCAGCACAATTAACCATTGTTCGATTTTCGATTTCGTAAATGCACAACGTTCCGTCGATTATGACAGTAAAATGTGGAAATGACTTTGATATGACATAATTAGGGGCGTGAATATGGCCGTTTCCGTCTCAATTTTTGTAATGGGCAAATACCCTTTGTACTCCTTCCTGTCAATTTTATATTCAAAGTTCCGCGAAAGAGGAAACACGTGTGTTTTTTGCACGTCTGCGTCTGTCAATGTAATATGTCAGCCAAATCTCATTATTACAAAAAATAAAATGGCAACACCGGCTGGAGGCTGGGCTTTAAAAAATGGGTTCATAGAGGTGCCGAACTTTTTCAAATTAATATCTTGCGTAAAAAGCGATAATGCATTAAACGTATCAATTTCATATACGAAATATGGTCAGCCATTTACATTTTCAACATCAAACATCAACTACATTTATCAAAACATTTCAACCTTTGTGAAAATGGTATCATTCAGTATTACAGTGGCTGTAAATGGCGTCTTATACAATCACACCTCTTCTTCCAGGAATAATTTAAAAATTACTCATTTTGTTGTCAGTTCTTTCATGACCTGATACAATTTATCCAAAAACACATCTGCGTGTTTTCTCGTGAATAACAGTGATGGTCTGAGACGAAGTGTTTGGTCATGCGCTCCTCCACAAATGATACCTAAAAATATAGCCTTAAAATACATTTTGCCTAACATATATGTACATGAGGAAACGTCAATACTTCAGGTACGTATTCAGGGCCCAAAAATAAACGTAAAAGTCTATATAAACATGTGTCCGCGAGGCCTTCATTTTCAAGATGCAGGGTGTTCAAATTTTTATTTAATTTTTCTATTTTCTAAATAAAATCTATGAAAATGTAAATATTGGAGTGAAAGTTGGTGCCCGGGGGTTTTTTGGTATGACGAATTCGAATCTAATCTTAGTATAGCTCTTACTTGTAGGGAGCGCCACCTACATGTCTTTCTACTTCTTCGAACAATCACAACATTTTGGTACGGCTCTGTATTACATTTTTAAGTAATCGTTTATCATTTTTACGTCAAAAAGGTATACCTGTTAAGAGTTGACACGAGCAACCGTTTTCGAGATATTTGGATTTAAAACAATTTCGACGCATGTGATTTATTATCCCAAAATTTTAAAAGTTTGTTTTTTTGTCCAAATTTAAACGCGTCTTGTCACAAAGCTTTGAAGTGAAGGGTTAACACATTTTTTGAGGTGTGTATTCAGTGACTCAGACATAAACTAAACAAAATGTACTTATTTCATTTTTATTAAAATTATTATTATTAAGTTATTTTTAATAAAACATAGGCTAGGTTTTATAATTTTCAAATATTCCACCATTTACTTCTAAGCACAAGTCAGCTCTGTGGTGAATAGCTCGGGTTGCTCTGTGGATAGATTCGGGCGCATTTCTTAGAATTTGTGCTGCGTTTGTTATCCGATCTAGTAATTCTTCTCTTGTATTTACTTTCGTGGAATATACCAGTGATTTGAACCACCCCCAAAGACAATACTCCAAAGGATTAAGGTCTGGCGATCTAGCTGGCCAATTATACGCACCACCCCGACCAATCCATCGGTTAGGAAAGTTTTGATTTAAAAAATGTCTTATACGTAGTGTGCTCCATCATGCTGCAAATACATGTTTTGTCTTACATGAAGGGGAACATATTCTAATAGATTTCTCAGGTGATTTTCAAGAAAGTCTAAATATTTTTCTCCTGTCAGACTACCGTCGATTATAAATGGACCAATTAAATGATCATTTAACATTCCACACCACACATTAATGCTAAATTTGTGTTGGAAATTATGTTCTACCGTAGCGTGAGGATTTTCATAGAACCACCCATGTTCATTGTGAAGATTATTTATGCCATCACGCGTGAACTGTGATTCATCAGTGAACAAAACATACCTATACAACCTTCGATCTTCATTAATCCAATTGCAGAATTGCATTCTCAACTCAAAACCACCCTCCTGCAAATGTTGAACCCGTTGTACATGAAATAGGTATAAACAATTAATGTGTAGATTTCCCCAAGCAGACGATTGTGTAATTTGATAAGTATCTGCAATCCGCCAAGTGCTTAAGCTTGGGTCATTTTCGACGACATTGAGTACAGCCTCTTCTAGTTCAACGTCAGGTCCCGATTCTCTTTCAGATACAATTTTCGCACTTGGAAACATCCCAGATTCTCGAGCAGTAACAAAAACTTCTTGAAAAACTCTTCTATCTGGCACCCTTCTATTTGGAAAACGACGCTGGTACTCCGCGACTGCTTGAATTGAGACCCCATTGCAGAAGCCATAGACGAATGTCATATCTGCATATTTACGATGCGAGAATTTCGCAGGCATAATGACGAACTCAAATCTAATGTTTCCTAAATGATTATTGTCACTTGTCAGGTAAAGTTATGGACAGAATTTGACAGTGACAAAATTTGATCTTATAACTCACATTACTAATTTGCTAAGTAACAGGAAAAAAGATGGCAACGCCAACCAGCAGTTCTGTTGTTCTGTCAGGCAAGGCACACTTGTATTTTTTATATGTGCACGCGTCGAAACTGTTTTAAATCCAAATATCTCGAAAACGGTTGCTCGTATGAACTTTTAACAGGTATACCTTTTTGACGTAAAAATGACAAAGGAATCATTTATTTTACTTAAAAATGTAATACAGGGCCGTACTAAAAAGTTGTGATTGTTCGAAGAAGTAGAAAGACATGTAGGTGGCGTCCCCTACAGGTAAGAGCTATACTAAGATTAGATTCGAATTCGTCATACCAAAAAACCCCCGGATACGAACTTTCACTACAATATTTACGTTTTCTTGATTTTAGTTGAAAAATAGAAAAATAAATAAAAACTTTAACACTCTGTATCTCGAAAACGAAGGCCTCGCGCACACATGTTTATATAGACCTTTATGATTATTTTTGGGCACTGAATACGTACCTGAAGTATTGACGTTTCCTCATCAATCACCCTGTATATAAACAACGTGAATTCTCAGGTATGAATGTACTCATAAGAATTATCTTTCATGCAAAAATAAGAGTTTGATAAATTTTTTCGGTTAGTTCCATGAATAACTCTTTGAAATTTATTTATAGATGCGATCGTTCACAATAAAATATTTATTATAAAAATATAAACTATATCTTGGTAAAAATTTCTCTTAATTAACGTAGCCCGGTTTAACGCTTCTCAAGGTTCAAGCCCGGAGGCGTCTTCTTAATCGGTACGTGATACAAATTACTGTCGATTTCACATGGAGGCAATTCGGGAGTCGTTTTTCTGGAGGGCGTTTTAAGGTCTTGCAACACGTTTCTTAAAATGGCAAGAAACACGTCCGCGTGCTTGTTCTGAAACACCAAGGATACTCTCAATCGTATTCCCGCGGTGCCACAACTTCCGCACCAAACGCCTAAAATAAAACGAAAACATCTTGGTTAGGCTCCGAATTAAAATAGTATGATTGGGCCCCTGGTTTGGATAATTAAATGTCGCCTGCAAATAATAGAACATAAATCTAGATGTTAGATGGGTAGGTATCGTCGAATTAAGCAAATCAAAGTTTACCTTCATAACATGGTATTTCGTGAAGCTATAATTGCTATACATGTGCAACTATTGTGCAACAATCCTATAAATGGAATTAATTAACTTATAAAGTTAATACGAACTTCATTATTGGCTACGTGGCTTTTAATTATTCACAGTTAGCTTCTGCCTAAACTATAGTTAGTAAACTATTCTCAAATTTTAGGTGGTTTAGGACAGAGATCAGCACGAATCACCATTATGGCAGGTAGTACTGAGAGTATGAATAAACATATAACTGCGACTCGAATTGAAGCACCATGGGGTGAAGGTGAAGAAATCGATTGGTGTACCAAGCATATCCTAAAAAATGTTACTACACTAATGCCCAGAATACTAAACTTCTTAATGAATTAATCTGCACTAATGATGCTTGTAAATACTGACAATTGTCGATAGGTAAAACCAACTGAAGTGAAGTAGGGAAGTGAAGAACGGGTGTAGGTCCAAGGGTCAGTCATTAAACCAATACAATTGAGAAAACCTTCCAAAAGTCGCGATGCACTGTCTATAGTAACTCCCACTATATATGCATCAGAATCAGATCTAGAATGTGTTAAGGAAGTTACTCGATTACCTTTCGTTTTTAGTTTGGCAATCATTTCATCGCGCTTCTCAGGAGTCTCAGCCGTAATTGCTATGAAGGTTCCTCTGCCTCGCGTCGAATGAAAGATAGGTCTAAATTCCTTCTCCATGTCTGCTAGTTGGCATAGCATATATTCGCCCGTCTTTCGAACATTATCCAGCACGTTATCTCTCATGATAATGTCGAGGATTTTTTCCAGCATAATAACTTTTCCGGGGTCGCCCATCCATGTGTTGAACGTCCTGAACGGCTGATTAGGTCTGAAATTGAGATTTTCATATACCAATTCTGAGTTTTCGATTATTATTCACTGGAATACTCACTTCATATCTTCCGTGAAAAAGTACCCGCCCAGTTGCATTTTTTTGCTGAACGTCACGATATCCGGTGGAGAGTCCAGATCGAAATGTTCATGACACCAAAATTTTCCGGTGGGTCCGCCGCCCGTTTGGACCTCGTCCATGATTAGGGCGGCCTTATTCTTTTTGCAAATAGCTTGTAATCCTTTGAAGAAAGCGGGCGAGGCGTGATTGTCGCCTCCCTCTGACTGAATAGGTTCCACTATTACCTGAAAAATGGATTTATTAGTTCTTTACAGAAGCAATTTCTACGTTAGATGATGCAATGATAAATCACCATACCACCATGTTGGTGTCAACTACAATGTACCTGGTAAACAGAAAGAACTTAAGCTGGATAATTATTCCTTCAGGTATAATTTTAGAAGGGCTGACTTTCAACGTTTGTAACAGCTGTCTGCGTATCGATTGGGGGGATCTGTTGGGATGTACTGATGTGAATTTGGCGGTTGGGGTATTTTATGAAAAAATTTATGAACTTTTTGATGCTACTGTTCCTACGTGTAAGCCCTCAAAAAGTATCCCCCATTGGTTCAATAACCAAATAATAAGATTGATTGCAACTAAAGAGAAGTTAAGAAATAGGCTTAAAAGGGGTTTCTCAGTCCGAATCTATAACCAGTTTCAGGGTGTCAGGAAAATAATTAAAACTAACATTAAGCAAGCATATGGATCTTTTTGGCCATTTATCAATAGCAAAAGAGATAACACATTCATTCCTTATAAGATGTTCTTGGGGGATGACAAGTTTTCCGGTGGAGCCACAGGGTGTAGCTGCCATTGCCGGCGCCTTTGCAGACATTGCTAGTGTCTATGGTGTGGATCACGGATTAATGATCGGAATATGTCTGGACGCATTTGGTCATTGAACAGGAATCTGAGTAGCATTACAGAGGATGACATGCTTGAAATATTTAAAACGGTTAAAGTGAGGAGGTCAATCGGTTTGGATGGGGTTCCTCTGTATGTTCTTAAGGGATGTTTGGAGGCTTTCTTGGCCCCTTTACTATATATCTTCAATTTATGCATTGACACTTGTGTTTTCCCGGAGAAATGGAAGAAGGTTAGGGTTTGTCCAGTCTTCAAAAAGGGGGATAAACAGAGTATTCAAAATTACAGGCCAATAAGCATATTATCAGCCCCGGCTAAAGTCTTTGAATCTCTTATATATAGGCAGATGTATGGCTCTGTGTCGGGTAAACTCTCGGTTCATCAACACGGTTTTTTAAAGAAGAGATCAACTACTAGCAACTTGATTAATGCTGCCCAGTACATTTCTGATGTTTTGGGTCGTCGTAGTCAGGTTGACGTTGTATAGACTGACTTTACGAAAGCTTTCGACACAGTTTCTCATTCAATTTTGCTGCGGAGACTTGGTAATGAGTTTGACTTTAGTGATTCTGTTGTGAAATTTTTTGAGTTGTATTTGAATAACCACCTATAATACGTGAGCATAAGGGGCCACTACTCGGAACCGTTTATTGCAACATCGGGCATTCCACAGGGATCAAACCTTGGACCTCTTCTATTTTTGATTTTAGTTAATGGCATTGTTGATGTCATTCAGCATTCTTCATGTTTACTCTTTGCTGACGATTTGAAGATTTACTTGGACATTTCCAGTCGGGAGGACGCCTTGTTGCTTCAAGATGACCTTAATGGTTTGTATGACTGGTCGGTGGAAAATCGTTTGTTTTTTAACATTGAGAAATGTAGTGTTGTCACATACACCAGAAAGTACGATAGCTGTCATGGCTAACTATAGTATTAATGGGTCTGTGTTGTCAAGATTAAGTGAATTTAGGGATCTCAGAGTACTGTTTGATAGTCAATTGACTTTTAGTAAACATGTTTCAGATGTTGTCAGTAGAGCAGTTAGGATGTACGGTTTTATTGTGCGAATCACTAGAGACTTTAGAGATATTAATTGTATTAAGATGTTGTATTTTTCATTTATGTGCAGTATTCTCGAAAACGCTCCAGTTGCATGGAGCCCCTTTTATTCATGTCACAGTTGTATTGTTGTGAAGGTACAGAATAGGTTTCTACGACTTTTGTATTATGGGGAAACTGGTTCGTATGACACAAAAATATCCAAGTCTGTATTACTTAATCGGTACAAGATGCAAACACTATCAAATAGAAGGGATATAAATACTTTATTATATCTATATAAATTGTTGAACTCACAGATTAATAATTCGTCTCTTTTGTCCTTAATATCAATTAATGTTTTACTCGTAGAAATATCATTCGGATTAACTCACCTTTATTCCGAATGTATGATAAATATAACCGGATACAACAAAGCTGTGATATTTTCAGGGTTAGTTTTAATCATTTCAGAAGGGTCTTGTGTGACACCATTACCGACTAGTCGACTTTTATTACATTACTTGTTATATGTAGGATTGTTAGTGTGTAGTTCTGAAGTATTACCATTTTAATTAGACCTGCTCTGTAATTGGTAATTGGATTACTGTTGAATAGGTAAATAAATAAATAAATACCGGATTAAATATAGTTTATACCAACGAAATCTTAGTAGCAACATACCCCTGCAACTGGAATGCCTTTCTTGCTCCATTTTTCCATTCGATCTTCAACTTCCTCTAAGCAACGTTTATCTTCCTCCCTGTTGCACTGCTCATTGTCCTCCAAGGGATATTGGTACTGGGGAAAGCTAGCCATTGGCCAGTCGAATGCAGGAATATCGATTTTTTGGATGAATTTGGATCTGGTAGTTGATAACGTTCCTAGAGATCTGCCGTGAAAACCGTGCGAAAAGGACATGATGGCCAGACTGGGGGAACCTAAATATGCACCAAAGAGTTTCAGTCAAGTTTTTAAAATATTTATCAGAATAAAGAAAAGTTACATCAGCTTAGATTCTTACCTGGAGGTCTATTGAGCATGCATGACTCTTTCTCTTCCGTGCTGAAATTGTCATCTCCTCTTGCTTTCCGTCTATACGCCATGAAAGCGTGTTTATAAGCGTTTTCGTTTGCACAAGCTCCACACATCATCATATTAATGTGACTCAAGCCACAAGGTGCTACCTAGAAATCCGTGTAATGAAATATAGCAAAAGTTTCTAAAACTATATTTTTATAGTAAGAAAAGTATTACAGTTACGAATTTTAAAAAATAGAAACATATCAGGAATCAATAGATAAAATGTCCCAGGCTGTTGCCGAAAGAAGAAGGATCCGTCAAGGTTTGGTTTAACAATTCGATAGCTTTAATTAGGGGAGATTTACAGTCTGTTACGTGCCTATGACATATGTTTTGGTAATGATAAGATTACAGGTTAATTACATTTTGGATCATTAAATATATATTTTTCTCTTACCATGTCTACAATATGGTTCATCCTTTGAGGCCAGTCTTCTCCAGGGAACGCTCCCAAGGCTGGACGATTGATAAGGCATTTCTGTAACATAAAATTATAAAACCCCGGAATTAAGCAAAATAGGGCTCGTTTAAAAGAGCTTTTCTTACTTAATAATCTGCATTATAAATTTTGTTCGAATCGATTTTGGTCTAGACGCCAAAGGGTGTTGTTTGACAAGAGAACAATTATTACTCATTATCATGAAAATTTTAAATAGCACGCTATATCTCTTTTTACATAGTTAAATAAAGGATAATATTACTAAGAAGTCAGCGCAAACTGGAATGCAACAAAGAAAACACCGAAAGACGTCAGTTTGATGACATTTATCTTCGGTGTTGCAGTATTAAAAGTAATTTTTTAACGATGAGAATTCCAAATGAAGAAGCGTATAATATGCTAGCGATTTATTTTGAATGCAACCAAAATTCAACTATCGCATCTAGAATAGGTATACAGAATTCCGTATCCTAGAAGGAGACATTCCACAAAAAGGACATTTACAAAATTAGCTACACGACTACGAGAAAATGGCAATGTTCATTTATCTGCCTACAATATTATAGCAACAAAAACGAAAATTTATTAAAATAAATAAACCAAAAATATAAACCAAAAATAAATGGGCTAATGTCTTCCAAGATGTTCGAAATGTCCACCATCGCTTTCGACACAGTCTCGCACTTTTTATCAGTTACGTAAACTGCGGCCTCCACTTCGGCAACTGATATGCCGGTAATGGCATTTCTGATCCTTTCGATCATATCCTCCCTTGTTGTGAGTCTTGTTTGGTAAACGATGTCCTTTAGTCTGCCCCATAAATAAAAATATAAACAAGTGAGATCAGGGGATCGTGGTGGCCATGCAAATAAACTTCCACGTCCAATCCACCTATTTGGAAATACTAAATCCAAATAATTTCGGACGTTTACAGAAAAATGCGCAGGTCATCCATCATGCTGGTAAAACATTGTAGCCCGGGTATGAAGGGGGATATCTTCGAGCAAAACAGGTAGGTGATTTTCCAGAAAATCTAAATAAGTGTTTCCATTGAGAAGCTCTTCAAATATATGTGGTCAAATAATTCTTCCTCTTATTATAGCCCACCAGACGTTGACAGACCAGCGACCCTGATATTGGACTTCTCTCATCCAGTGAGGATTTGTTGGTGCTCAGTAGTGTATATTGTGCAAGTTTACAGTACCAACACTAGTGAAAGTTGCCTCGTCCGTCCACAAAATAATAGATGCAAAGTGAGGATTTTCTCTCATCATATTAATGAACCAATAGCAAAAGTCCAGCCTCGTATCAAAGTCCGTTTCCAATAAAATTTGGTGGAGAACCATATGATAGGGATGCAGCCAAAAACAATTTTATTGTTACCGGAAAACAATTAATGAAAAATTATTAAAAATAAAAAATATACTGATACAAGATACGTACTTTTTACGCAAATTTAAATATCGGTTTTTTTAACTAACCTGTGATCTTTTAAAATGTTACGCACGGTTGATTTTGCAATGCCCAAATCCAACGAAATTTGTCGAACTCCTATATGAGGGTATATTCCAATATAAGCCAGAACATTCACAATGTTTTGTTCAGAACGACCATTTCTGCGTCTTCTGTTAACAGGTAAATGAACCTTGCCATTTTCTCGTAGTCGTGTAGCTAATCTTGTATATGTCCTTTTTGTGTAATGTCTCCTTCTAGGATACCGAATTCTGTATATTCTAGATGCGATAGTTGAATTTTGGTTGCATTCAAAATAAATTGCTAGCATATTATACGCTTCTTCATTTGGAATTTTCATCGTTAAAAAATTACTTTTACTACTGCAACACCGAATATAAATGTCATCAAACTGACGTTTTTCGGTGTTTTCTTTGTTGCATTCCAGGCCTACTTCACTATTGTTTAAATTACGAATATTCTCTTCTACAGGTTGCGATATTAAGGTATAAACTTTATCATAATCGCAGCAAAATTATTAGTTATGCTGCTAAAATAAGATATTGAGATAACCCACATCTTTAAAATACTATTTCATTAGACCTGATACA
>MU184421.1:98202-112360 GCA_016904865.1 Pissodes strobi | reverse complement strand
CGTTTACAGTTGTGGATAATTTTAACATTTTTTTAAATTCATCCATTTATTCATGTGAACGTTATGTGCAATTGATGATTCGTGCATGTCTTTATAATGGCTAAGGATAAATGTTGCCAATCAGAAAAACCATGAGTATCAGAAAAACTAGTAGAAGTCTTACTGAAAAGTTTACAACTAAAATAAAATACCGAATTTTTCGAAATTGAGTAAATGAGCCAAATTCTTACTGCTTCTTCTCCATTTCCTAGTTTTCTAACAAAGTACTTATTTGAAAATTTTCTTTTGTCTTTATAAGCAGGAAATTGACAATTGCGTCCTATCAAGGTAGGGCCACGATCAACCAATATTCTGACTTCATCGTTGGTAATGCTTCTGGGCCATAAGCCGGGATCTTCTGAAGGAAGAATACTAGTAATCTCAGTCTCCACTTCAGTAGAAGCTTCATCGTCAGAAGTGTCACTTGTAGTCGTAGTTGTTAGGATGGCCGACTCTACAGAGGCTAGATTTTCAATACGTGTTGATGTCGATGGTTCACATGTTGCCGAAGATGGTGAAAGGCGCCGCTTTGGAAACTGTAATTTCTTCTACCTCTATCGTTTCAGTGTTGGAAACTTGACTTTTTGCAAGAAATGTTTCATACTCCCAGCCATCTTCTCCCTTTGTTGGACTCTAACTTTTTTTGCTCTCGAAATTTTGCTCCAGAAGGTCGTTTTCTCTTCTGTGGCTCCTAGACTTTAAGAAACACTAGATCAAAAATTGGTAAGGACATTTACTCATGACTTCCCTTGCACAAGTCCCATCTTTTTGAGAAGTAAATTTTTATTTTTATGAATCTAAACCCTAAATCCGAGCCTTTAAACCTAAACGAATTAAGACCAATCTGAAGCACATACCCTGTTCCTGTTATAATAATTCATTTTTGGCAAAGGTGAAATATAATTTTTTTTAGAAAGACAAATGGCTACAAAAATAAAATAAATAATACAGGTCCAGGGTGCATATTAAAAATAAATAAATAAATAAGTACATAATATGATGGTGGCTCAAAGGCGAAACGTCAGGTTTCAAATCTAAAATATCTGAAGGAATATCAAAATCGAATCGATTTTTTTCACGATTACAAACAATACTTCCCTATTTGAGGGAAATGAAAATAATATTATGGTATATAGGTATGGGCTAATTTAGGATGTGCACTATTTTAAACAGAAAAAATAAAAAAAAAACGAATTTTATAGTGTGGCGTTCTGTAAGAAATAAATATTATATAATCACCGTTTGGCTGGTGACGGAACAACGCCGACGTCGCGCCGATGGCGACGGTCGGGGGGACAGTCGACGCACGTTAGACAGAGAACCGGTGTGTGTTGTGAGATTGTGTATTTAATTGCTTACCCTAAGTGCCCTACTTAGTGCCCAAGAGTAACGTAAGACACTACATAATGGCGACGAGGATTATATGGTAAGGAAAGGAATAATAATGAAAATAAAAAATCAAATATGAAATTCCGAATTATCTATGACTAAGATACATAGATGCAGGATCCTGTAAAAAGAATCTATGAATTTGTATACATAGTACGTAAATAAAGTTAAACTAATAGGACTATTAATGTGATAAGTAGTACTATTGAAATGAAAGAAAAGAGCCTATGAGTTTGGATACATAGCATGTAAATAAGAATCCAATAGAACTATTAATGTGATAAATAGTTTTTAACCAGCATGAACAGTTTAGAGGTATACTAAAAAAAAAGAGAAAAATATAGTATCTAGTTCTTTCAGTGATGTGATCCTAATTTTACTAAGTTTTTCTCTTTAATGCGGCGTCAACCTCGGGCCATTCCCACACTTCAGGCAAAGTTTACTAAACAGATGTTAAAATTAAAATTCAAACACGTTCGGTTCTTGATTTAATATTTTATGTAACAAACTGCGAGGTGCAAATAGTAAATTTTGACTGACTAATCTCGACCCCGACGTTCGAAAGGGTATTAAATTTGAAACAAGAACAAAACGAAGAGAACATAATCGACCAGATTGTTGAAAAATGCTACTCCGTCGATTTAAGGAAGAAAATTCTGACATTAGGGGATTCGGTAACACTAGACACCATAGTTCTAGAGGCTAACGCCTTCGAGTCAGTGAGCCGACAAATGGAAGAATTCAACGATAAAAAGCCAATGGAAGTAAAAAATTGTCTAGTAAATATAAGAAACCTGAAGAAAGTAGTTCGAGATCTTGTTATCGATGTGGCTCGCCAAACCATTTATCGTTAAACTGTCCGGAGAAAAACACGGTTTGCAAGAAATGTAGCCGAAAAGGCCATTCGACCCAGCACTGCAGAACCAATTTGAGGAAAAGGAAGGCAAGACGCGACTTTCCGGAGAAAAGCGGGGAAAATCCCAGGTTTCAGAAGCGAAACAAAGACGACGAGAACAGCAACGTAAACTATGTGTGCCATATTGACAATGACTGCGATGTGATGTGTAATATTGGAGGAGTTCCAGTACAAATGGTGATAGATTCAAGTAGCAAATGTAATATTTTAAGTGACGAAGCGTGGAACTATCTCAAGAATTCGAAAATCGTAGTTTCGAACCAAACAAAAAATCCTAACAAAGTTTTCGTATCATACGCTAGTAATAAGCCATTAGAAGACTTAGGCAGTTTTAGAGCCGAGATAAATATTAACAATATTACCGATAAAGCCACATTCTATGTCGTTAAAAACGGTACGAAAAATCTGTTAGGAAAGGATACGGCAAATTCCTTAGGGGTTCTGCCAATCGGCGTAGAAAATCAGGTTCATGTTAATGCTTTGTCTGAATTTCTCAAGCTCAGAAACGTAATTGTAAATATTCTCATTGACGACACCGTCAAACCGGTGGTCCAACCATATCGCAGAACTCCAATTTCGCTAGAAAATAAAGTAAACGGAAAAATTCAAGAGTTGCTTGCATCTGATATAATAGAGCCTGTAGATGAACCATCACAATGAGTGTCGCCAATGGTTCCAATCTTGAAGCCTAGCGGGGAAATTAGATTGTGCATTGACATGCGAAGGGTTAACAAAGCCATATTAAGAGAAAATCATCCATTACCAACAATGGATCAGTTATTACCTAATTTTAGAAAAGCTAGGTTATTTTCAAGACTAGATATTATTAAGGATGCATTTCATCATATCGAAATAAGTGAGAATTCTAGGTACATAACCACTTTCATTTCAAGTAAGGGCCTTTTTCGATACAAGCGCTTAAATTTTGGTATTTCTTGCGCCCCAGAAATGTTCCAAAAAATCATGGAACGGATTCTTTCATCATGCGATGGGACTGTAAACTTTACACATGATATTGTAATTTTCGGAAGAAATGAAAAAGAGCATATAATTAAAAACAACACTAGATGTTTTAAAGTACAACAATGTTCTTTTAAATAAAAGCAAATATATTTATAGCATAGCATGTATACAATTTCTGGGGCACGAGCTATCACCAAAGGGCGTTAAACCTCTTGATAAATATATATCCGTAATTAAAACTTTCCATTCTCCTAAAACCATTCAAGAATTACAAAGTTTCCTACGGCTAATCAACTATATAGGTAAATGGATCGCAAATTTGGCATCTCTAACGGAACCTCTAAGACAAATCTTGAAGCTCAAATTAGGGAAAAATATTGACATTAGCAGCTACTGGAAAAATCCACAACATAACTCTTTTAATAAGCTTAAGGAAGAATTGTCAAATATAAAAACATTAGGGTATTATGACCCCAATGACAAAACCCAAGTAATTGCTGATGCTAGCCCCGTTGGATTGGGAGCACTTTTAATCCAATCGGATTCCGAAGGCCCTCGAGTACACATGTACCTCTCTATGGAAAAAATGATTTTGAGCTGGTTACAGATCATAAACCTCTTGAAGTAATTTTTGGAGAAAACTCCAAACCGTGTGCGCGTAAAGGTGGGTCCTTCGTTTGCAGTCATTCAAGTTTAAAGTCGTATATCGCCCGGGAAAAAGTAATATAGCGGATCACTTTCACGATTATGTAACATCACTTCTACCAGAGAATCATGGGATGGGGAAGAACACATAAATCAAATTGTGGAGTATTCGAGACCTGTGGTCGTACCCTTATCAGAAATACAAAGGAGTTCATAATTGGATGATGAAATTTCAAAAGTTCGCACGTGGCTATTTACAAATGAAATAGCGGACGAAATCAAACAATTTCAGGCGTTCGGTTCAGAACTTTGTTTCCAAAACGAAATTTTGCTCAGAGGAAACAAAATCGTTATTGCTAGCCGGCTGAGACATTCAGTACTTCAAGCAGCTCACGAAGACCACTCAGGCATTGTGTCTATGAAAAATCGGCTTCGCACAAAAGTGTGGTGGCCTAAAATCGATAGTGAAGCAGAAAAAATGGTAAAATGCTGTAAAGGGTGTATGTTCGTATCAATTCCAGAGGTGCCTAACCAGTGGCGCACCCAGAAAATATGTTTGGGGGGAGGGGCCAACATAGGTTGTGCAAAAAAAATTGGGATGCCACGCCCTGATGTCATACTTTTTTATACAGTCTGGGGGGGGGGGGGGCTGGCCCGATGCTACCCCCCCTGGGTGCGCCACTGTGCCTAACCCCATGAAGAGGCGGGAATTACCAACCGAAGCATGGATAGACGTAGCTGTTGATTTTTTGGGGCCACTACCGACGGGCCATTATTTATTCGTGATAACTACCTTAGCCGCTACAAGGAAATTAAAATCATGACAACAATCACGGCAGCAAACACAATCAAAGTCCTCCAAGAAATATTTTCTAGATTGGGTTTCCCCGCTCAATAACAGCGGACAACGGGAGACAATTCCAGTGCAACGAGATGAAGGAATTCTGTAAAATATCAGGAATTCGACTATTTAACACAATTCCATACTGGCCTCAACAAAATGGTGAGGTAGAAAGGCAAAACAGGGATATAGTAAAGCGTCTTAAAATCAGTCAGTCGTTGAAAACTGATTGGAGACAAGATTTACTCAACTACCTTATGATGTACAATGCAACGCCCGCCCCATTCCATAACCGGAAAACCACCAGCAGAATTATTTTTCCGCAGGCAATTTAGGGACAAAATACCAACCTTTCCAAATTCGGAAACACATAAATTGGACGAAGAGGTTAGAGACCGGGACATATCTAGAAAATTTGATGGGAAAAATTATAGTGACAGAAAAAGAAAAGCTAAAGAAGACACCATAGAAATTGGAGATAAGGTATACGTAAAGAATCTGGTCAAAGATAACAAGCTCACGCCTAATTTTAACATCACGCCCCATACCGTAGTAGAAAAACAGGGAAGTGACGTAAGTGTTCAAAATGATGAAACCAAACAGGAGCTTCGGAGGAACGTAGTGCATTTAAAAAAGGTAGAAGGGGAATGGAAGGTAATTCAAAAGGCCGAAAATAATGATGAGTAGGAAAATAGGTAGCTAAGTACTGTTAAAGTAGGTTTAGTGTGGCTGTGGGTTATTAAGGATAATTCGGGTTATAGGTTAAGATGTTTCGATTAGTGTGGTGGTAAGTCACTACAATGAAAATATAATATTTTTCAAAATTGTAAACAAAGAAGGGATGTAGCGTTCTGTGTGAAGAAAAAAAGATTATATAATCACCGTTTGGCTGGATGACGAACGACGGTCGGGGGGACAGTCGACGTTAGACAGAGAACCGGTGTGTGTTGTGAGATTGTGTATTTAATTGCTTACCCTAAGTGCCCTACTTAGTGCCCAATAGTAACGTAAGACACTACATATAGACCTAATAAAATGCTAATAGTGTATGTGGGTAGGTACTTACCATTTCATAAAATTTAATTTAATCACAACAAAAAACAGTAAAATAAAACACAATAACACAAAATACAAATCAGTCTTTTTAATTTTTAATTACCTAAATATTTTCATTTTTTGCGTATTGACCCTAAAGGCTCTGGCACACAGAACGCGGTCTGTCGCGGCGGGCAGCTTTCGCGCGATCTTCGCAGCGGTAAAGCGATCTATAATGCCACACAGGCTGCGATATTTCTTACTTTTTGTTCGGTCGTGCCTGTGTTCGCAATATATAGCTCTGACGAGGAGCAAATTCTTCTTCTCTTTGCGCTCAAAAAAAGAAAAAGAAAAGACGTTATTGGGTGCATCCCATCAATAGAAAGAGAGAACAATTTGGTGAATACCACCGTCTCTGTATTAAAACTCGCATGAAGACAGATTTTATCATATATTGCCGCATGTCAACATTAGCTTCACTTTTCTTCAATATATTCTTCTAATATGCATGTGTAGTGTCGTACAGGAACACAAAATTTCTCACAGTTTCTATAAATATTTCAGTATTTTCCGACATGATGCATGAAACTATTCTTAAAAACGCGCGAAAATCTGTAATTTTGTACAAGTGTATCGCTCGTCGTCGCGATCTAAACTTGCCCGCCGCGATAGACCGCCTTCAGTGTGACTGTAATATAAAATTATCGCTTTGTCGCTGCGGTCCAATATCGCTGCCCGCCGCGACAGACCGCATTCTATGTGCCAGAGCCTTTAAACGTTGCGAAATAAAATATCAATTATTTGGATTACGACGCCTCCCGCTGTTTTATACTCATAGAGTATTCGAGTCTGGACAGGAAAATCGGCAAGTTCTAACAACTTGTATGCAAACTTGTCGAATTAAGGTCTATTTATGCTAGACCGAGGACGACAGGACAGGGTGCCGTCCGAGTTTAGTATTCATTCTACACACACCGACGCGCATGAATACTAAACTCGGACGGCACCCTGTTCTTAATTGGACTCGGTACAGGGCTCGCCTCGTGTCGTCCTCGGTCTGGCATGAATAGACCATTATACGAGTATTGGATATTGGATCATATTGCATATTCAGATGTGAATATTGATGATTGATTTTAAAAATATAATGTTTTCTGTTCCAATATAAGGAATTAGGTAAGTAATTATATTTATGAACATAAACTTAAGTGTATTGAAAAACGATTTCTTTGATGCCTTTCTCGTTGAAAATTGTTAAAAAACATATTTTTTAAAAAACCTTCGGTCCTTCGGTTTTGCACGCGGGCGCCACTCTATAAGGGGTTTTAGCGCCCCTTATAGGTAGAGTGGCGCCCGCGTCCAGTGCACGCGTTGCACACGCGGTTGCGGGGGCCCTGGTTATAGCCCTCTTCTAAAATTTGCAAAATTTGGTTATTGACTTTCCCAAATCAAAGAATGTCGGCCCAAGATGACTAGGTAAATAAGAAATAAACTGTGTCCATATGTTGATGTTATTCCTGGTGGCATTAGATTTTCGTGTCGAATTTGTGCAGTGAATTAATCCATTCCGAAGCTGCCAGTAAGTATTATTAAAGAATCCTAACTAATATTATAAATGCGAATGTGTGTTTTTAATCTATGAACAAGCTAAAACTTACAGGTAGCGGCCATAGCACTTGGAAAATACCCGTTCTCGTCCGATCACTGAAGTTAAGCAACGTCGGGCGTGGTTAGTACTTGGATGGGTGACCGCCTGGGAACACAACGTGCTGTTGTATTTTTTTTACAACCGATGTCATTATAGGATATGTTTACACATCAGTCTCGAGTACTAGCAGACTCGCTCAATATTTTTTTTGTTAAGGAAAGTAGCGAGGAGAAATTGCTGGAAATTATTTTTAAGTTTGTAGGATGGCCGCTAGGGGGCGTAATTGTGACGTCAAAACATAAAAATGTAACTGTCTCAAAAATACCGAGTAAATATACTTGATAAGCTTAGACTATACTATTAAGTTGATAGGTATCGCTGTTTTAATCTTCAATTTTTTCTGAACAAAAAGCTTCATGTGTAATTTTTGTCCGTTTTGAAATAAAGTGGTGGGCGATGGTTAAACCTTAATTTGGAAAAGTGCTCATAGCACCGGTTTGGCTTGACCGAATTTAGAGAACTTGGACTCGTTTAAAAGAGCTTTTTAAGCCTCATTTTCAGTTGTATAGACTATGGCAGCATACATTTTACAAACTCCGCTAGAGGGCGCTAAGTTAAAAACTGACATATTTTACGAAATTTTTCGAAAATTTTGAATACAACGATATACAGTGTGTCCCAGATTCGCTTCTCTATACAGGGATCTCAGCTCCTATTAGACCTTCAGCAAAGGTTAAATGGGGAAAGATTTGGAGGAAACTTGGTGCATTCGATAACCGGCTTCAGATTTACGATCGGTTAATTGGTTTTGGAATTATCGGTGAAAAACCGAAAATGGCGGATTTCGTTTTTCGCCAGTAAATCCGAAACGGTTAATTTGACAGCTGTCAAAATGTGACATTATCCAGACACTTTTTTAAGACGAATAAGATAGCGTGTATGATATATCTCGATCGTCTTTTGTTGCCTCGAAACCCGCCTCAACTTTCATTTTTCGTATTACCGCCATATTGGATTTTTCGATTTTTTTAAAGATCGTAAAATTTCCAGTCTAGTGTCTCACAAGTGCATAACAGATTTGAGTAGGTATCATCGAAATATCACACTTCGTTAAGTTAGGTCTTAATTTTTTCTAAGGAGGCCATGATTTATTTGTCAGAGAATAACATTAATAAGTAATGTATTAAACGCATTGAATTTCCAATAGAACATGAACGTAAATAACGACTTCTCAACAAGTTAGATGTTTTGGGGCAAATTCCCAACTATGAGTGTGTTAAAAAAAACAAGTTAGAAAAATCGTAGTTAATTTAATTAACACTTGAACCTTTGAGCAACCTACAAGTAGATACAAATTGAAAATGAAAATCGTGACAGAAATATTTTACAAGTTGTCAACGAAAACCCTAGTGCATTGGTAAGAACTGTAGAACGGGAAATTTGAAATCAACGGCAGAAAGAGTGCTAAAAAAGAAGTACTAACCTCATTCAAGTCCGTAATGTGAAATCTAACTAAATCTAATTGCTGTTGCAAAATCTAATTTAATTGTTGCAAAATCTAATCTAAATGTTGCTAAATCTGATCTAATTGCTAATCTAATTGCTAAATCTAATTTAAACTAATTGCTGTTGTGCAGAAATTTGAAGTTAAAAATTGTTCTTAACTGCTTAGTAACTGGGTATTAATTTACAGATTTGCAAAATGACGTCCATTTGCATCAAGACATTTTTGACAATTGGTGTTTTTCGTACAACTCTAGCGTTAATGTTTCTGAATGTGTCCAAAACTTTCTCTCAGGATTTCTATGGTCGCAGGAGGATCAAATTCATAGACCTCATTCTTTGTGTGACCCCAGAGGTAGAAATCCAAGGGCGAAAGATCAGAGGATCTAGGAGGCCAAGATATTGGACCATTTAATGAAATAATTCTTTCGTCAAACTGCTCTCTTAACCTCTTCAGGTCCATGTTGCCAACCGTGGCAACAAATAGGTTGTACAGTGCCGGCCCAGAGTTGCCACTTGTGGCAACAAATTTTAAAGAGCGAATATATTGCTGGGATAATTTTACGGATATTGTTTCTGTGCTGGGATAACGCATATTAATATTGGCGATTAATTCTTATTGGTTGCTTCAAGGTTAAGCCCGCCTTGGCGGCAAGACCTGTCGGATGCAAGGCACCAGCGATTTTAGGGCGATTAGTAGAATTTAGCTGGCTGTACAACGTAGTGGGCTGCATTTTATTGCGTTTTTTTGGTCAAAAAGAACTCTTTGGAGTAAGTTCTATATTAATCAGTAAAAAGGGGCCAAAAAAACGGGTTTTGATTTTGTAGTAAATCTGGGATAATACGGTGGACTGCATTTTAAGCCTGGACTCGAAGGGGTTAAGAAGTTCCTGACTTGAATGGTGTTGTGAGCCGGACATCCATCCTGTTGAAACCAGGTTCTTCTAAACTCATCTTCGGTTAGAGTAGCTCGTAAAGCCGGCACAACCTGGTCTCGCAAAAGTTCTAGGTTCCTCTGTCCGTTTAGGTTGTAGTAAAACAAAAATGATCCTATAACTCGATTTCCTGAAATGATTAATAATTTATATGGGTGCCCCATTAAGAAGGGTAAGTTAGATTAAATTACCAATGACTCCACACCAAAGATTACTTCCAAATCTGGCCTGTAGACGTCTCTCTGCCACTTCGTGGGGGTTTTCCACGGCCCAATGATGAGTGTTGTGCTTGTTAAAAACTCCACAATTCGTAAACCTACTCTCGTCGGACCACAAGCCATGATTTACAAAATCGGGATTTTCATTACACTTCCTAGTAACCACTCACAGAAGCGCATTCGTCTTGGAAAATCAGTTTCCTTGAATTATTGTGGGTTTGTATGGATGGTACTTATTATTTTTTAACCCTCTGTACCGTTGATTTTAACACATCAATTTCCCGTTCTACAGTTCTTACCGATGCACTCGGGTTTCGGTTGACAGCTTGTAAAATGTTTCTGTCGCGATTTTCATTTTAACATTGTATCCGCGTCTAGGTTGTTCGAAGGCCCCATGGTTAATTAAATTAACTACGATCTTTCTGAATTGGGTCTTATGAAGCTGCCGTCGTTCGGGGTACATCTCCAAATACCTTGCTGAGGTAATGTCGGCGTTTCTGTATGACTGCAAGTACAGCGCTAACATGTCAAATTTGTCTTCATTTAAATAGGGAATACCAGCCATTTTCAACAGATTTCGACAACTTGTGTATCAGATGTATGATTTTAAAGCGAGAAAACGTACTACTAATTAAAACACAACTTTGATAATTTGAATTATTTAACGTCAAAGGCTGACTTCGCCAGTATGAAAATCGCTTAGATGGATAAATGTGTTACTTACAATCACCCAATTTTCTGACAAATAAATAATGGCCTCCTTAGAAAAAATTAAGACCTAACTTTAAGAAGTGTGATATTTCGATGATACTCAAATCTTTTATGCACTTGTGAGACATCACTAGACTGGAAATCTTACGTTCTTTCCAAAAAACGAAAAATCCAATATGGCGGCCATAAGAAAAATTAGAGTTGAGGCGGGTTGCGGGATAACAAAAGACGATCGAGACATGCCATACACGCTATCTTAGCCGTCGTAAAAAAGTGTTTGGATAATGTCACATTTTGACAGCTGTCAAATTAACTGTTTCGGATATACCGGCGAAAAACGAAATCCGCCATTTTCGGTTTTTCACCGATAATTCCAAAACCAATTGACCGAAGGTAAATCTGAAGCCGGTTATCGAATGTACTAAGTTTCCTCTAAAACTTTCCCCCATTTAAACTTTGCTGTAGGTCTAATATGAGCCGATATCCCTGTATAGAGAAGCGAATCGGGGACACACTTTCTGATACACTGTATATATTTTTACATAATTAAATAGAGAAAAAACCTAAAAATCTGGGGCAAACCAGAAATGGATATCTCTTTTCAAACCGAACATATTAGCAAAAATATAAATAAAAGGTAGAAACCTAACACATTTACCAATACAGCATTTTCAATTAGGTCGATTTTTAAGGTATAAATAAAATTTATAAAAATATGCTAATCCTAATTCCCAACTGCATGATTTTTGACCTATTTTAAATAATTTAATGATCAGATAAGATTTCTGCTAAATTATTATTTTTCTGGAAATATAGTATATAATTGCAATCGATTCACATGTCGTGATGACTCGTTACTAGGGAATGTTTCCATTCCTAGGGCCGTCCCCTGGGGTAGGAGATAATCTGCTGTTCCACCCGACGAGGATTTAGAAGCCTCTACACCAGGCAGAATCTGTTGATTTGCTTACCTGCCAGGTCTGTTGTAATTCTGGACTAGCGGAGCTAGTCTACCTGGTGTGACCAATTCGTTCCTTGGACCGGCGCGGCGAGACGTGTTGGACGTCGGAGGGTATGTGCCACCCAGCCGGGTAGGTGGACTTTGGGAAAACAAAAAGTTAAGTGCTAGACTAGCGTTAGATTTAAATCATTGAGTTTGTAATATTTGTCATTTTTACCAGTGGCGCATCATATTTTCAATTAGTTTAGTGCACACCATTTATCCTGGCGGTTTACGCGATCACGACCCCGCGCGGTAGACCAAACCTAAGTTTTCTTTTTACTACCCTAATTACTTGCTGGGGTTCTAAAGCGTCGCGCAAACCAGAGCGGTGGCGGTGGCGGTGGCGGTAAAATACTGTGCGTGTAAGTTAATTAAAGACCGCAAACAGAAGCGATCTGGCAAATACACGTACAGTATTTTACCGCCACCGCCACCGCGACCGCCACCGTGCCCGCCACCGCTCTGGTTTGCGCGACGCTTTAAGCGTTTAAGTAGTGCCTACTTCATTTTTTTAAACTTTAATCTTCATAGAGTTTGGTCGACGACTGATAATCTTTCTTTTATACTTATAGCTAAGTCTTTTATTAGATAATGTAGGTTTTCTTTTTTGGATTCAAACCACCCTCTCTGATACCAGGAAAAAAATAATTTATATCAGAAATTTTGGGCATTCGCCATTTACTCGTACGCTGTTGTCTTTTTCACCTTTTTTTTTTATTATTGGCCCATTTATTTCTTTTGGATAAAGTGATAGTATTGTATTTGCGGCGTGTTTATTTGGCTTCGCAATCTGTTGTATTTTAAGATTTCAGTTCGTCTAGATCGTCGTAGGCGTCTTATCCTTTGCGATTCATACCGGCAAGGTTTATCTTGAGGAACCGAGGTCTTGCAGCAAGTTCCAAGAATAACGTGGGGATCTCCAGTTTCGTCCGTAACGAACTCGGTGGCGGCCAAAGAACCTCTCTCTGGAGCAGCGGGCAAATTGCGCGCACGCTTTACAACTTGCTACAGGGCCATGTATTCCGATCTTGCCGGGTGTTTACTTAATGAAGGAGATCTGGTCGAATTCGATAAGTGGATATTAATACTACTCTCGGTGGAGCTCGTCATAGCTGCAAGAGCATCGAACAACTTAAAAAAAATCATAATTCTTTTAAACAATAAAAAAAGTTAATAATATTTCTATACACGGAAAGCGCGTCGCAATTTTTGGCGCCCAACGTGGGGCATTTCCTAAAATTAATTAGCACCGAATACCAGATTTCGATTAACCACCGACCTATTTTATTTTTTTTTTACGAGGAAAGTCCAGATTGTGAGCCAAATTAGAACGATTTTTATAGTTCCAGCGGTGCTAGCGTTTTTTTATTGTGTATTGATTATTCTGATGCTTTTTGTGTAAATTAGTTATTGACGCCATTTCGATTTGATTATGTTGATATTGATAGTTGTGTAATAGCAACTAGTGTTGAACTATTGTAACCTTTTTAGCGACCTTGTCTTTACCGGAATATTTTATTTGGGAGTGTACTGTATTTACTTGTATCGTCTACTGGACATTCTTGCGTCTCATACCTGCTCTTTCTCTTTTTAGTATCTGCATTTTGTTTTTATTCAGTTTAAGATGGATTAAGGGCTTCTCTGGAAAAATAATATGCAGGTTAATAATTATCTTAAAAAAAAAGAGATGCTTATGTATGAGCTTACGATTCGTGGAATTCCGGCCGAGGATTCCACATCAGTAGACGAGTAACGAGCAGTGTTGCGTCCGGTAATGTAGTTGTGTGTTAGTTTTGGCGTTATAGTTACCATTATTTTTTTGTTTTTTTTGTTAACCTTGTCTATAGCGGAATTTATTACCGTTTCGTATAGTATCTTTACCGTTTCGTTTAGCAGTATCTGTACCATATCGTATAACTTCTCCCGATTATGACTTGTTACCCTACTGGACTATTTTACCAGATTGTGACCCCCTCGTTTAGCATTTTACCGTTTCAATTAGTATCTTTTGGTGTAACACTCCTTGTTGTTAGAGGATTAGAGTGTTCACCTGAGTTGATTGATAGTTGATTGATGGTTTTACCGTTACGTTTCGTATCTTTTGGTGTTACACTCCTGGAGCTCACGCGATGAAAGGATTAGTTTTACCGTTTCGTTTCGTATCTTTTGGTGTAACATTCCTGGAGCTCACGCGATGAAAGGATTAGTTTTACCGTTTCGGTTCGTATCTTTTGGTGTAACACTCCTGGAGCTCACGCGATGAAAGGATTAGTTTTACCGTTTCGGTTCGTATCTTTTGGTGTAACACTCCT
>MU184421.1:82776-98192 GCA_016904865.1 Pissodes strobi | reverse complement strand
GGATTAGTTTTACCGTTTCGGTTCGTATCTTTTGGTGTAACACTCCTTGAGCTCACGCGATGAGAGGATTAGTTTTACCGTTTCGTTTCGTATCGTTTGGTGTGACACTCCTTATGCTAAGGGATTAGAGTGTTCACCTTTACCTTGCCTTATTGACTTGACTTTTGTAGAGTTGTTTTGCGAAGTTCTAAGTTGTTTGGCCTGTGGGTCATTTCAGTTGGTGCCGGATTTTGCAACTTAGGATCCTACCGATTTACCTTGATTTGTCATGGAGTTGTGCAGTTGGCCTCTGCTGTAGCGAGGACGTACCGGATTTCAGGAAGCACGTGTTTACGCCTAGGATTGGACGAGCCATGCGTCGTCTCCGCAAAATCTTTTGGATCTACTCCTAGGGTCGTGTTGTTTTCTCCTTGGAATTTGTAGCGATTTCGTGCTATTTGTTGTTGTACCTTATTTTCGAATACTCGTTCTGGTCTTTTGTTGCTAAACTGAAACTTTTACTTAAAAAAAAATGATAAAAGTCTTGCTGTGGAGGTAAAGAAATTGATTTTTCCGTAGTTGGGATTTTATTTACAAAATTCTAATTCTCCTTCTCGTTTTTGATCGTTCTTGAATGGTTTTCGTCAATGGTGGTAGGAGTTGGGCTGTTTAGAAGCCTCCTACGATGTCTTCCATTTTCATGGGGAATGGGGTTGAGCTGTTTTGCAAATTTGATATATACTCCTCAAAAGTGTGTGATAGTTCCGTTGTCTTCCGTACACTCTGTAGGGAGGGGGGAGGGGGGGTGGTCGAGTCAGGGTTGTAGGGATTTTCCGGTTTTCCGTGCGATGTGGATCGTTCGATGTCTCTGTTCCCTGATGGGAAGAATAGCCCTACACCGAGGTACTGGTAGAGGTAAAAGTCCTGTGAGTGCTGTCACGATGGGGACCTTCAGTCCCATTGTTTCTGTTGTTAGATTCACCCCTTTTGTTTAATTGCTAATGGAGTTTTGCTTGGTTAGTTCCCTTGGTTTGGATGGTGAATTGTGCCGGTTGGGGTGTCCCTCGTCTAACATTTCGTTGGGTGAAATGTGCTCTAGCGTAAGCTATGATGAGCATGGATCATTCCTCGTTTTGGCGAGTGGTCTCCGCCGGGCATGATGGTTGTCCGTCCCAAGCTGTTTGTATTGGCCGCTAGCCTTCCACTGGCTACCCGTAGCGATGTTTGATTTTTTTTTCCTGTCCCCATAAGGGAGAGTTTAATTTTTTCAGGTTTTGGAATTTTGGAAGTATTGTTAGGATCGCTTTATGGTTGTTAGCTGGGTTATGGCTGGAGGTTTTCGTCATTAGTTAATAAGTATTGTTTGGATTACCCTTTGATTGTTAGCTGTTATGATCACTCCCGGAGCGTTGCTGGCCCGTTCTCGGGAGCATTCGTTCCCTCACCCGGGAGATACCGCTCGGGGATCCGTAGTGTTAGTTTTCTCCCTTAGGGCTAGGTTTCTTCCGTAGTGTTAGGCTTCTTCCATAGTGTTAGCTTCCTTCCGTTGGGGTTAGGTCTCTTCCGTTAGTTGAAGGTCTTAGGTTTAGTGAAAATGGAGGTTACCTATTCCATTTAGTGTGGGGTGTTGGGAGTTGATCCCTTTAAGTTTAGTTTTAGTATTGTTCTTTTGTCCATTACCTTAGGGTTTCTGAGCGAGGACGGTATCTCCATGGTATTTGGTTCTGATTTCGGGGCCTAGCAATCAATGGTTTTACCCCTGCTTTTAGCATTATCGTCGGAAAACTTTTTTCTTTGTAAAGTTTCTCTCCTTTCCAAGGAGAGGGGGAGTTGTGACATTCCGGTTTTGGTCTTTAATAATAAGTAAGTTTTGGTACGCCCCGGTACCAGTTGCTCTTTTTCGTAGTGCTGAATGTAATAATTGATATATCTTGCGCGTATCCTAGGAAATCCGTTTTGATTGGAGCGACTAAGAACGTCGCAGTAAAATTTTTTGGGTCGTGGGCTTCTTCGGTCACGGTGCGAAGGGGTCGACTTGTTCCGGGAAAAAGGTTCGGTCCTTTCCCAGCGAAGCCGTTTAATGAGGTAGTCGATTTTAAACTTTATTTACTCCGAGTTAGTCTGTGGTGGATTTTGTCGACTAGCGGGTAGTTCTTCCCGTTTTAGCTGTGGAGCTTCGTTTTGATTAAGTATAGTGTTGTACCATACGGGAAAATCTTGCTTACGCAAGGATTTATGCAACGGTTTTTCACTGGTGAAGACCGCCCTTTTTAGTGCTGGGCAGTTCTTTCTGGTGCCGTGTATTGTAGCCCTCACTGAGATAAGATTTTCTTATAAAATGCTGATGTTTTGTGACGTTCTGCGTTTTCCGGGTTTAATTTAATTGCATTTTTTTGTATTAATTAGCTTTTCGTCCCTATCGAACTCACTGCAATAGCTTAATTTATTGACGTGACGTCATCTTAATTAGGGTTTTGGTTCGAGTTGATAAGTTCATTTTGCTACTCGGGCGACCTAGTATATTATTCAATTGTTATTAAATTAACTATGTTATTCGTTTCGGACTTCACCTAGTAGCCAAATTATGCGCGAAATTTTAGCTTTTGAGTTTTATTTTTATTTTTAATTTTAATATTTATTTTTCCAATCAACTTCTAGAGATTCGTGTTGTTTTGATGCTTTTAATTATTAATTAGACACTAAACCGGGAAGTTTGGTTGTTGGGAGCTAGTTAATGCAGTTTCGTTTATATTTAGATGTCGTATTAAGGAAAGCCACCCATCATATCGTATAATTGAGAGTCCATATTTTTGGCGTATTTTCGTTCATAGTCGTTTACTTTATTGAATTTTGTTCTCGATTAATTAAGTAAGATAGAGGCACGCTACCTTTTGATATAAACATTGGAAAGTCCTCCGGATTGACTATTTGCCAAACTCGTTTAGGGCAATGTTTATATTCGAGTTTTTTTGCTTTAATTGGTTCACTATGTGGATCGTACTTGAACTTTTATCTTGAATTATCGTAATCCGGAAAGAGCTATGGCTTTTATTTTATAATAATATTTTTGGGCCAATCCGACTATTTAATTGTGTAAATTTATTTAATTTATTTATTTTATTTTAATTCATTAATGTTTATTTTAGTGCCTTTTGTTCATTAATTAGCTCATATTAGAATTCTTTTATCAATATAGCGTGCACTTTATCCGTGCCAGTCTAGAAACAACTCATTTAATTGCGTTCATTTATCTTTTATTTCGTACTATGGCTGTTATTTGCGGCTTTCAATGATTATGCACGTTTATTTTTGCGGTGCCAAACTCGGCCCGAGCTATTAGACTGTTTATTTTCTCCTTTTAAAAGACTACATTTATTTTTAACTGATGGCGGCTTCCCTTGATCGAATTTAATGTTTGTAGTTTTTTTGTATTACTGATATTAGGCTATAATAATTGTACTACATCCCGATTGCTCTAATATATTATTACAGGGCTGGGTTTTCTCATTTATTCTTTGTTTTTTTTTTTTGACTTTTGGGTTCATTATTGAAATAGATATAAAATTTTAAAAGGAAAAAAAATCTCTTTAATCGGTAATTTGAATTTTTGCTAAATTATTGTTTTTCTGGAAAGATAGTATATAATTGCAATCGATTCACATGTCGTGGTGACTCGTTACTAGGGAATGTTTCCATTCCTAAGGCCGTCCTCTGGGGTAGGAGATAATCTGCTGTTACACCCGACGAGGATTTAGAAGCCTCTACATCAGGCAGAACCTTGTTGGTTTGCTTGTCTGCCAGGTCTGTTGTAATTCTGGACTAGCGGAGCTAGTCTACCAGCCTGGTGTGACCAATTCGTTCCTTGGACCGGCGAGACTTGTTGGACGTCGGAGGGTATGTGCCACCCAGTTGGGTAGGTAGACTTTGGAAATTTGAGAAAACAAAAAGTTAAGTGCTAGACTAGCGTTAGATTTAAATCATTGTGTTTGTAACATCTGTCATTTTTTCCAGTTGTGCACCATACTTTCAATTAGTTTAGTGCGCACCATTTACCCTAGCGGTTTACGTGATCACGACCCCGGACGTAGACCAAACCTAAGTTTTCTTTTTACTACGCAAATTACTTGCGGGGGTTCTTAAGCGTTTAAGTAGTGCCTACTTCATTTTTGTTAACTTTAATCTTCATAAAGTTTGGTCGACAACTGATACTTTTTCTTTTATACTTATAGCTAAGTCTTTTATTAGATAATGTAGGTTTCCTTTTTTTTTTGGATTCAAACCACCCCCTCTGATACCAGGAAAAAAATAATTTATGTCATACCAATACATTATTGTGTTTTTATGCCTTAGATACCATTTACATAATGGATTATTTTATGCCCGTGCGGGGCATAAAGTCCACTTTATGGCCTGTGCGGGCATAAAGTACACTTTATGGATTCAAATAATTGAATTGAATTCGTATTTTTTTTTTATATTTACATATTGTGAATGCAATAACGAACATGACATAAAAGTTTGTATGCACCACGGGTAATAATAGATACGCCCTCGGGCGACTTATAAACCCTCTGGCCAGAGGCCCTCGGGTTTGTGAGATTGTCGCCCTCAGGGCATAAACATCTACTTGATACCCTTGGTACATAAATAACTATTAAGAATATCAGAAATTTTGGGCATTCGTCATTTACTCGCACGCTGTTGTCTTTTTCACCTTTTTTCTATTATTGGCTCATTTATTTCTTTTGAATAAAGTGATAGTATTGTATTTGCGGCGTTTTTATTTGGCTTCGCAATCTGTTGTAGTTTAAGATTTCAGTTCGTCTAGATCGTCGCAGGCGTCTCTTCCTTTGCGATTCTTACCGGCAAGGTTTATCTTGAGGAACCTAGGTCTTGCAGCAAGTTCCAAGAATAACGCGGGGATCTCCAGTTTGGTCCTTAACGAACTCGGTGGCGCCCAAAGGACCTCTCTCTGGAGCGGGCAAATTGCGCGCACGCTTTACAACTTGCTACAGCGCTAGAGTCTTGGGACGTAGTGCCTACTGGAATACCGGGACTTACCACCCTATTCCAGTGTTCCTGGCCTGTCCGCCCTCATCTAGCCACTGGAAATGTGAGTCTACCGGGACGCAGTACCAGACTAAAATACCGGGACTTTGCCCTATTTCAGCTGTCCTGGCCAGCCCGCCCCACTCAAATGCAACCAGGTTTCAATGACACAATTGTCATCAACCTTTGCCATTTTCAGTCACTTGACCTAAGCTCACCTTATGTAACCTTTTAAAACTGAATCCATGGCTTGATAATGTCGATGCCAGCCACGCTCACATACGGTGTCCTTAATCTTGTCATCCCAGGAATGTCCCTGACTTCATCCCGGTCACAGCACAATACCTTGGAAATCCTAAAAGGACCTCGCCATTTTGACATCAACTTTTGACTGGCACCAGTTGCTGGAGTAGATGTAATTCTCAGTAAAACCAGGTCTCCCACTTGGAATACCTTTGGCGCACACCGCTTCGAGTCAAACTGCTCCTTTTGACGAGCCTGATACCCAGGATAGTTTTCACGCACTTTTTGACGCAGCACAGAAACATCTACATCGCCCTTAATTGGCGGAGGGTACAACGCAACTTGTCCGGATACACGGTATCCTAATAAAACTTCACTTGGGGCTGCCCCTAGTGCTTTATTTATTGTTCCATTTAAACCCAACTGAATGTTCAATACGTTCTCCTCCCAGCTGCCATCATGTAAATTTGCGCCCATAGTCGATAAAGAATCCCAGATTGTCCGATTATAGCGCCGTTCCTCTGGGAAGGCCCACCGCATTCAGGTAGTGAGTAATACCACGCGTGTTACAAAATTTATTAAATTTTCGCGAAGTAAACGACGTTCCCGTATCGCTTATTATTCTTCTAGGAACCCCGAAGAACTTTATCATGCCACTCTACAACATAACGAGTTTTAGCGTTTTTAACAGGATACATTATAACGAATTTCGTAAAGGCATCTACTATCACTAAAAGCTGAGTATTTCCTCGTGTACTAAATAGTAAATACAAAAGGCCCTAAATGATCTATATGTACAGTGTGGAATGGTCGCGCGATTTTAGGTATAGGATGCCTTTTTGTTGTTGGCAGATTTTTGATATAAACAATTAAGGCAATTTTTCACATATTTTTTTATAAAGCGTCTCATCTGTGGAAACCAATACAAACGGGGGCTACTGAATCATATGTCTTATCGTACGCGAAATGGCCTATATCATCGTGATTCAATCAAACGTAAAATTTGATACCTCACTTCTTCTGGAACCACCCACCGCGGTCCAAAACCAGTTGATTTATAAACTATTCCACCTTTTAATTCGTATTGAGTAAAAATCTCTCTATTGTTTTGAACATCACCTGTCATTAAAATTTTCCTAATATCCCTAATTTTTTTATTAGATTCTTGGGAGGCCAAAAGCCAATCGCTTTCTGTTATATTTATAAAATTTACACCTAGTTTACTATTATGGGCCATGAACCTTACGGCACCCCCATTCCCATCAGCAGAGTCAGGTACCGAATTTCGGCTTAAGGCATAGGCGTGACGTAGTTGAGAGTTTGGCCGGTGTTTAATGTCATAGTCGTACTCATTTAAGTCCATAACCCAACGCCCGATTCTAGGATTAATTTCCGCTTTTTTAAAAGTACTTACGACCGCCGAACAGTCTGTAAAAATTATAAATTTTCTTCCGAATCAATAGTGACGAAATTTCTGTATAGACATTACCACTGCCAAAGTTTCTAGTTGCATGGGTTTGTTAAAGGCAAATTTTGGTTGTCATAATGAACCATGATAGGTGACGAGCGCCTTGCAAGGTTGTCTCCGATTTGGACATTGTCGTTTAATGTGGCCCCTTTGTTTGCAATGAAAACAACTCATCAAAGCCTGTGTAGAAGCTTGTCTTGTCTTTTGCATATTTACATTTCGTTCTACGGCAACATTGGAATTAGCCTCGGAATTAGCTATTTCTGGCATATCCAATTTTTCATCAAAAGTCTTTAAATATCGTGCTAATTTGGCAAGATTAGTGATTTCGGATGTTTCTACTGAAAATTTAATTTGCTGATCTTTAATTCCCCCCATTATTAAGTTAACTTTATCTGCATCGGTTATAAGCAATTTCATTTTGTTAATTAGGGCCAATTTTTCAAAACAATATTCTTACAGGCTTTGATTAAGTTTTGGAACACACTTCAGCATTTTTGTCATATCTGCATGTAAATTTCTTTCAGATATAAACTGATTTCGCAATAGGTCTTTCCATTCGGCCCAGGTAAATATACGCGTCGTTAAACCTCGATCCAAAGTCTCAGCTGAACCGCGCAATTTACTGAGGGCCAGATGGCAAGTAACTCGGTCATTCCAATTGATAATAAAAGCATATTCATCTACAGCATTTAACCATTCCGCAATGTCATCGTTAACAGGGTTAAATTCATTTATTATATTACTATTAACTACCCCATAATTATTTGATCTATCCGCAATTCCCTCAATACCTTTAAGTAAAGCCTGACTCAATGAAAAAATTGACTCACTATCCTCCTGCTGGGAGTACTGCTTATTTGTAGACGCAATTGCTAAGGGAGGGGGGTAACTCGTTTCCTGGTGAACACACCTACGTCGTCGGCTTACATATCCATTACTGGAACCACCACTTCGCGAACGGCTGCTAGCACTAGGGGTTACCGAACGATCCCTCCGCCTGTCACTGATTGACCGATGACGATGCATGATTATTATTATTATTATTATTAATATTTCAAAAGCGTCTTTTCTTAGTGGATATAACTGCGAACGAACAAGCACGAAGTTTCAAATCCCACTTCTGATGTTATCTTTAAAAATTAACAGTAAAATTACTAACTTTAAGACAAGAAATTTATTAAAAATAATCTAAAATACAAGCTATCCCTAATCTCTTAAGACAAAGGTTCAAGAGCCCATCTAATATCGACTGCCTGGTCGTTCTCGTCCCGGTTCCCAGTCACAAGCGTCTGGGTGCACCGGAATGGATTTTATTTTTTCATTGGCATGTTGGGATATTCCACGCATGGGCATGCGTAAACCGTTTGACAGGTTGTTTTCGATTGAATACTAATACAAAATTTTAATATTACTTTGGTGTTTTTTCTTAATTTACAAGACAGAAGAAATGGCGGATTGTAAAGAATGTAAAAAGACCTTTACCAAAGTATTCAACCTAAGGGATCATGTGAAAAGAAAACATCCAGGTAGTATGTTTTGTTTTACTTGCTAAATTTATTATCTGTATGAAACCAGTGGTATTAAGTACACAAGACAAACCTGTTCTTTTCTTTTAAGAAAAATTAGAGATACTGGCGCCTAAGGTGAAATATCAGCATAGAAGTCATACCTGCAAGGAATGTAGTGCTAGTTTTGTGAACCTGGCAAATTTAAGGAAGCATGTCAAACTAAAACATCTAGGTACAAAGAATAAAATTAACTTTTAATTTGTTTTAAATACAATGTTTACTGTTCTTTTATTTTTAGAAAAATTAGAGATACTGGCGCCCAGGGTGAAAGATCAGCATAGAACTCATATGTGCAAGGAATGTAGTGCTAGTTTTGTGAACTTGACAAATTTAAGGGTACATGTCAAACGAAAACATCCAGGTATAAAGAATAAAATTGAGTTTTAATTTGTCTTGAATACAATGTTTACTGTTTTTTTCTTTTTAGAAAAATTAGAGATACTGCTGCCTAAGGTGATATATCAGCATAGAATTCATACGTGCAAGGAATGTAGTGCTGCTTTTGTGAACTTGCCGAATTTAAGGGTGCATGTCAAAGAAAAACATCCAGGTACAAAGAATAAAATTGAGTTTTAATTTGTTTTAAATACAATGTTTACTGTTCTTTTATTTTTACAAAAATTAGAAATACTGGCGCCTAGGGTGAAAGATCAGCTTAGAACTCATACGTGCAAGGAATGTAGTGCTAGTTTTGTGAACTTAGTAAATTTAAGGATGCATGTCAAACGAAAACATCCAGGTACAAAGAATAAAATTGAGCTTTAATTTGTTTTAACTACAATGGTTTTTAGAAAAGTTGGAAGAATTCGTAGCAGTTATTAAGCAAAAAGTATTTGTGTGCAAAAGATGTCAAACTAAATTTAAAACGTTCAAAGACTTAACTCTACACAAAAAAACTTATTCTGCAGCCAAGGAAGTAAAATGTCCTTTATGTCATTTTGCAAGTTCACCTTCCACAATAATCAGTCATTATAAAGAAATGCATGCCCTACAAATTGACTTTGAAATGCTTGAATTTGAGTCATTTGAGGCTTCTAAGGAATGGAAAATCAAAGTTGAAAAAGAAACATTTGCTTCCTTTGTAAATCTGCATGGGTTTCAAAAGTGCATGGATTGCAAAAAAATAAAATATTTATGTCACAGATCTGGTGATACGAGGCTAAGGGGTAATCATATTCGCACACTCAAGACACAAGGGAGTAATAAAATTAATGCATATTGCCCTGCTGAAATGAATGTTGAAATATATAATGAAAAATGTGTTGTGAAATTTTGCAAATCCCATGTGGGTCATAGGCAAGAGCAAGATTTAGGACATCTTTTTCTCTCAACCTCAGACCGTCAACATATAGCAGCTAAGATAGCCTCAAAAGTTCCATTTCAAGCAATCTTAGATGACATCAGAGATTCAATTTCTAATTGTCACCTTGAGCGTCTTCACTTGCTGACCAAAAAAGACCTATATAATATTGAACAGGCCTTTAACTTAAATACATCTTCTGTGAGACATACAAATGATGCCTTAAGTGTAGACTTATGGGTAAAGGAGCTTATGTCTAATGGTTCTGTTCTTTCCTACAAACCACAAGAAAGCATGTCTGAAGAATATCCTTTACTCAAGCCAGAAGATTTTATGTTAGTTATTATGACACCAGGGCAGAGGGAATTATTATTAAGGTTTGTTTTCGACTTTTCCCATGTATATTATTGTTACGAAACAATTAAAATCTTCCCTTATTACTACAAAAGTGACTCGATATTTAATGATCATTTATTTCATTTAGGTTGTTTGGTGGTGATTGTATTTGTGTGGATGGCACACACGGGCTCAATGGCTATGGTTTTGAGCTGCATACTCTACTAGTATTAGATGACCTTCGAGAAGGCTATCCATGTGCTTTTTTTATATCTAATCGAAGTGATTCTGGAGTCATGCAGATCTTCTTTTCTTGTGTCAAAGATAATATTGACAAAAAAATTAGTCCTCAAGTTTTTATGTCCGACATGGCCGATGTATATTACAATGCTTGGTTACAAGTTATGGATCCAGCAAAATATAGGTAATTAAACAAAAGTTATCTAAAACTTACCTTCAAATGATATTACTTCTTCCTTCTATCTATATTGTTTTTGTTAATATTATAGTAAATTGTATTTTTAAGAATGTTTGCACTTTGCAAGATTTATATAAGTCAGTATTGTTTATATTTTTTCCAGTATTATATCTCGCCCTGTCTTCTAAATGTAATTAAAATTTAGGCCCACTATACCCATCTCTTGAGAGTTATCAAAAAGAAAAGGGTCATTGATAATTCTTTCCCTGGAATTTATGTTCTTGGTAAAATTACCAAGATATGAATATGACTTTTCTAATAAACAAGCTTTGTATTAAATGTTGCAATTAAATTAATTTTGTAGGTTGTATTGTACATGGCATGTGGACAAAGCCTGGAGGAAGAATTTAGAAAAAATTATGAGTAAAGAGACAAAAGTAAAATATATTAAGTAGAAGCATCATAAACTATTTTAATTGTTTTTTTTTCTAGGCGATCATCTACCAAATGCTCCGAATGTTACAGCATGAAAGAGACATACATGCTTTTGAGACCCTACTGCAAAACTTTATTGTGTATTGCCAACAAAATCCTGAAACAAAGGATTTTGGAATTTATTTCCAACAATATTATGGAAATAATGTTAAGCTATGGGCTTACTGTTACAGACTACGGAGTGGCCTAAACAACAACATGCATATCGAGAGAATGCACAGAACAATAAAGCATTTATATTTAAATGGCAAATTTGTTAAACGTCTTGACAAAGCCATAGGTAATGTTATATGTGATATTATTTAACTTTGTGTGTTAACTATTGATTCCTCCTACAGGTGCTATTCTAAAATTCGTCCGGGATAAAATATTTCAAAGACTTATTGTAGTTCATAAAGGAAAGGTGTGCACTAAATTGAGTGATTTAAGACACATGCATAAAGTGAGTGAAAGTCTTGATATAAGCAAAGTGACACAAATTGATATGGGTTGGATTGTGCCATCTGCTTCTAGCAATGAGATGTATATTGTAGAAGAACTGCAGACAGAATGTGTGTGCAAGCTTGTGTGCAATGAATGCTCTACCTGTATTCACCGTTTCACTTGTTCCTGTCTGGACTGTAGCATCAAGTGGAATATGTGTAAGCATATTCACTTGGTATGCAGATTTTTGCTGCAAAACCCTGTTGCTGCTGAAGTAGAAATTTTATCAGGTGATGTTGAAAATTAGATGTTTTAAACATTTTATTGTAATGCATTAATTTTCTAATAGTTTTTGTTTTATTTTAAATAATTGTAATCTCCCTTTTTTTGTTTTTCTTTTATAATCAAGATTTTACTACTTTTTAAATTTACCTTTTCTCAAACAGAGATCACAGCAAGGAGGGATTCATTAGAGGTAATTAATGCCTTTGTTATGGTTGTGGAATTTATATTTGGAAACTTTTTATTTGGTGTGGTCTTATTTTAGTTATTGTTAAGTGGTGTTATGGTTATATTGGTAAATGTTACATAATTTTCTAATACATTTTTTGCTCATTTATTAAATGATATTGCCTAACTGTTTCTATGGTTCTATATAAGGTGGAGGTGCATGAAAATGCGTAGTTTGAAGAAACATTTTTTTTTTAATTGTGACTTTTTTCCAATTAGATATCTTGGTTATTGACCGAAATGATAACGCAGAAGAGACAAATAATCTTGTTTCTGCCATCAGTGTTACCAGATCGACGTCTTCGCATCAAGACAGATTTCTTCAAGAACAGCAAAAGCTTATTCAAACGTTTCTGGATCAGATTTTAGGCGCAACTTCTATGGAGGAACTGGAGGTTGTTAAAAAAATAAATATAAAAATAAAACCAACGTTAGAGACCGTTAGATGTAATAGTAAACAAATTAACTTATCTTTATTGCCTTCTACAAGTAATACTCCATGTAACAAAACAATAGAGCCACAGAGACGTCTATTTAAAACGAAGAAAAATCGAAAAAAACTGAAACAAACATTCTCAACACCTTCAGCTGATGAAGCAAATCTGTTAGCTGTGCAGTTAATGCAAAACCTTCATTAAAAAGGTATGATTAATATTTTAAATTTTGTATTTTAAAACCAATATGTATTAATTCACATTTTTCGCATGACACAAATATATCATGATATTTATATAAAAATCAAACTGCCCGATATACAGTGTGGTTCAAGGAAATTGACCAATATGGAAAACTTTTATTTTTAATTTCTCAAAAAAATTATATTTTTGATGCCCCAAAAGTAAATTTCCAAATGTCAAATTTTATCAGTGACTTACCGGCTAGCTACAACTGATTTAGAGCAATTTCTATTACAAAAATTGACCCTACAGGAGATTTTCAGTTTGTTTTTGATAACCCTTAGCATTGTTCAAACAAAAGTGAATTATAAGTGTGCATGAAGTATTATTTGTTATATTAAACACTTTCTTTTAACTGAATTTTCAGTTATCGATCATTAAGTGTGGAGGTTATAGTAACTAGTAACAATAACTATTATTATATAAGAATTCAAAATTTATAGCATATCAAACCGATTTAACCTACTTAACAGTAAATAATATAGAAAAGCTAGTAAACTAATTAATGGAATATTTTTTCTAATCGAGTACTTATTTGACCACATGTTGCAAGAGGTGCATTTTTATTGTCGTTTAGCAAATAACCGAAAATATAGATATCAATTTTGTGGTGGCTGTATAAGCGCCAGTAAAGTGTTCAGTTTGCTACAAAAGTTAGGCAGGCATCAGGCCGTTGCCGAAAAAAAACGGGCTTTTCAGTTATATAAATAACTAATTTTCACCTGTCTTACCTTTCCAGTGACGATTTATGATAGTAGGTACCTATTTTTTGTAATCTCAATTATGGTTGAAATATTTATTTTTTTAAATAAACTAATTTACATCATATCTTTTTACTTTTTGTTTTATTTTATACCTTTTTTCCTTCCCTATCATTAGCAGACCATTTTCGGCTTCCGCCATCATCGGTGCCAATTCCCATTAGAGAAATTTGAGGTTCCATTTAGGATGGATTACCAATCCCTACATGTACTTTTAAAATAACACAGTCATCGTTGATGGCATAAGCCGAAAGCGCCCTGCTAAGGATTCTCAATATACCTACCTAGGTACTTTTGCACGAATTTACAAAGCTTTATTTCTTCATTGCATTCTACTCGTGCACTCAGTCTTCACGCTTCTTCACTGTCTATGAATATTTTGTTTCATATTTTATTCAAGAAGAAACGCTTAAAAAATGGTGCAGAATTCAACTATAGGTACATTTGTATTTTACTCTTACGGAATTTTTGTGTACACGGTGATCATTTATAAAGTTCCCCCCTCTTAACTTTTTTGTTTTTTGCATTAGACAAAAATGTTAAATACAAAAATTGTGCAGAATAATGTAAGCTATTTGCAGAATACATTTATATATACAAGGTGTTGCAGAAATGAGTGACAGGTTAAAGTTATATTTTTTTAAATGAAACGCCCTGTATATTGCTAATTTTTTGGGATCTCCTAAGAATTCTGAATATTTTTCTATCACATGTCCTATACCTAAATGCAATAGTTTTCGACATATTCGCATTTTAAATAGTGGTCTCGTATTGTAGTTGCCTAATTCACGGCCACCTAAGAACTGAAATCTAGACTATTTATTTTTTAATGTAACCGCTTAGTTAAAATGCAAATATGTCGAAAACTATTACATTTAGGTATAGGACATGTTATAGAAAATATATTCAGGATTTTTAGGAGATTCTAAAAAATTAATAATATACAGGGTATTTCATTTAAAAAGATATAACTTTAACCTCTCACTCATTTCTGCAACACCTTGTATATATATAAATGTATTCTGCAAATAGCTTACATTATTCTGCACAAGTTTTGTATTTAACATTTTTGTCTAATGCGAAAAACAAAAAAGTTAAGAGGGGGGGGACATTATAAATGATCACCGTGTACTTATTAATAAATAATCCTAAGTTTCCAAACAACATAAGCCCATCACATGGGTCTAAATAAAAAAATGGCATTATCTATTCCAATATAACTATATAGTTAATATAAAAATATATTATCTAAACCAGTCGGAAAGTTTTTTTTTACATCTATTACGTCAATACAAATATAGAATGCTTCCATGAGTTCCATGCTCATTGTATAAACTAAAAATGCTCTACTCCACTCCCACTCTAATAAGTCATAACTTCTTGGATAACCAAATACCAAATAAAATACTTTGCGCATGTCCATGCTTGGAAGATCCCAATATGCCAATGAAAAATTGAAATCCATTCCGGTGCACCCAGACGCTTGTTTCCCAGTCACCCTTTCCGTAACTCGATAGCCACTAAATAAACAGTGTTATTATTTATGAGTTCTCCACTCAAAGTTGGCTTGACTAGCCGAGGCGTTGATAACACTATGTGTACATAGAAACGCAAATAAATGAATACAATTATCGTATTTACGTTTAAACTGATCTGTGAAATCTTCCAATCCCCATTCGCTTAACAAAGCCTCCATTTTAAAATGAACTCAAAACGAAATCAGGAAACGAACTGGTCACCACTATAGTCGAACATCCAATGCTATGCTTCATGCTATAACAATCTGATGCAACGGGCACTCGCTAAATCGTAAGCTTCTTATGAAGAATAGTTATACTTCTTTTTACAAGCTTTTATTTACTTTCACCTGTGGATCTTTCTGTAATCAAATCTTGCAAGCTGAATTAGAACTACTTCTAAATGTCCGATTGACTTGAAATTTGGTACACGTTTATAGTTCCGATGACAATACAATATTATAATGTTGTTAAGTGTACACCTCCCCCCCTTTCGGGGGTAGGGGAGGGGGCACTACTTAAAGTATGCCCGATTTCGTTTAAAGTTGGTATATGGGGGTTTTTGGGGACAAGGAATATGAATTTTCTATCAGATTTTGAAAATTTAAAATGGCGGATTCAACATGGCCGATATGGAGTTAAATGTTGCAAGTCAATTTTAGCTGACTT
>MU184421.1:59341-72776 GCA_016904865.1 Pissodes strobi | reverse complement strand
ATTGGTGAATGTGTCTGAGATGTGTCCATCAACTGCAACGTGCAGAGATCGGTTCTTAAGGAAACTGGCAAGCCAGCTGCAGGGAAAGGACGGCAGTTTGTTGAGCAGTCCGTCATGCCAAACTCTGTCGAATGCCTTCGAAATATCCAACGCAATCGCTCTGGACTCTCCGTAGTTCTCAATTGCCCTACTCCATATATGAGTGACATAGGCCAATATATCTCCTGTCGATCTCTCTTTGCGAAAGCCATATTGATTATCGCTGATTATTCTGTTGTTCTCGAGGTACTTGAGTAGTTGCTGATTGACTACACGTTCCATAACTTTGGAGATTATTGGAAGCAAGGCATTTATTAGTCACTTGCGGTATATTCACCTAACCAAAGTCGGATTTTCCCAATATCCAATTCGGGGACATATTTTTAACTATACTCGACGCGCCGAATAGATTCATAAAACACGGAAACAATCATTCGTCTTATTTTATGATTCCATTGATTCCAAATATAGAAACTTTGATTAAGACACTCTATTTTCATTTTTTGTATTATGGATAAGAAAAATGAAAGTGAAAAATAAAACATTGGTTCGATTCAAACATAAAAGAAGACGAATTGTTTCCGCGATTTATGAATCTGTTCGGCAAAATACATTAAATATGTGTCGATTTTGCTGGAGTCGTAACTGGGCATATATTTGTTGTTTATCATAGCTCTTCTCTTTGAACATTGACTAAGACCTCCTCCTATACCCTTTTCAACGAACATCACCATATCAATATCAGTGAGAAGTTCTAGCTATATACCTGTAGTTTTAGCATGCAGTCCCATGTATAACCAGGTAGGGTGTAGTAGTGGGCAGGATCGAGTTTGTGTGTTTTCATACAGCTTGATCTGAGAGTTTCGAAGACATCCGCCAAAAGAAGTATGTCAGTTTTTAGATACAACTCTGAATATTCACTTAAGTTTTGAATATTGAAAGATCTCCAAACATTCTGGGCATGCAGATAATGTTTGTGATAAATATGTG
Source organism: Pissodes strobi (assembly GCA_016904865.1). Classification (NCBI taxonomy): domain Eukaryota; kingdom Metazoa; phylum Arthropoda; class Insecta; order Coleoptera; family Curculionidae; genus Pissodes; species Pissodes strobi. The sequence continues at coordinate 71,747 of MU184421.1, read as the reverse complement.
TATCCTCAAGCCTGTTATAAAAACTTTATTTTGGTGGTAGCTGGGGAACCCCAAACAAATTGTGGTCTTATTTAAACACTAAGCTGTCGAAATTTAATCAAATCCCTAATGCTATGGTATATAATAATGAACATCTTGCGGATACCAAACAAATTGTTGATGCTTTCTCTGACTATTTCCATAAATCCTTTAACTCTCGAAATGCTCCAGTACCCATTCCCCCAATATTAATGTCACTTATCCCGTCATTGGTATACCTTTCTTCTCAGAAGAGGAGGTTTTTGATACCCTAAAAACCATGAAAAACAAAATGACTTGTGGACCTGATATGATTTCATCTTTCCTTTTTAGAGACTGTGCTCAGGTTCTCAGCGGGCCTCTCACATTTCTGTTTAATCTCTGCCTGTCAACTCAATCGATTCCTTTAGCCTGGAAACGTTCAAAGGTGACTCCTGTTCTCAAGAAATCCGACAAAGCTGACGTTACTAACTATAGACCTGTTACAATTATAAGCCACTTTTAGAAATGCCTAGAAGTGCTTGTCCACAACAGAATATTCCATAGTATAAAAAACAAAATTTCTCCTTGTCAGCATGGTTTCTTGAAGGGACGCTCCACTACTACAAACTTGGTGATTGCCTCGCAGATTATCGCTGAATCCCTGGATGGCACTTCCCAGATGGATATTATCTACACAGATCTGTCGAAAGCATTCGACAAACTGGATATTGATTTACTTCTGGACAAGTTAAAAGCTTTTGGCTTTTCTGATAACTTGGTACTGTTCTTTCGTGCTTGGCTTTGTGACAGGTCACAGTTTGTTGTTGTTAATGGGGTTGCGTCTCGGGATTATTCCTCTACCTCTGGAGTTCCTCAGGGGTCGGTCCTTGGGCCCCTGTTATTTGTTATATTTATGAATGATGTGTGTGAACTACTTGGCTCTCTATGTCTTCTGTATGCAGATGATCTCAAGCTTCTTTATCATACAAATTCTATCAACGACTGCCTAATACTTCAAAAAGATCTTGACTCACCAATTGATTGGTGCAAATTAAATAGGTTAGAGGTGAACATCGATAAATGTCAGGTACTATCATTTACTCTCAAGTCTAACCCAATTATACACCACTATTCCATAAACAATACACGTTTACCTAGGTCAGAACATTTTAGGGATCTTGGTGTAACCCAGAGATAAATAAATTATTTTATCTCTGGTGTAACCGTTGACAATACGCTGACATTTACAAAACATTACGAAAATATAATTAGTGAAACATCCAGAACTCTCGGATTTATTACCAGATTTCGCCATGAGTTTCACGACATTGATACTCTTAAAACTGTATTCTGTTCTTTTATAAGATCAAAACTAGAATACGCCTCATTAGTATGGCCACCAGCATACGATGCACACATAGATGATCTGGAAAGGGTAGAACGTAGGTTCTTAAAGTTACTTTACCTCAGGGATTTCCTGAGGAGAACTTGCTTCAAATGTTTGACATGCAGTCCCTTAAAACTAGAAGAGGCTACTCTTCCCAAGTATTCCTATTTAAATTACTTAATAATCTTATTGACTGCCCTGATCTCCTAAATAAAATTAACTTTCTTGTTCCTCGCATGGGCTCCCGTCAGAATTTAACCTTTTCTTTACCTAGAGCAAGAACAAATAAACTGCTCTTTTCACCCATTTATGCAATGTGCAAAACACATAATGCTTTCGGCAACAATTTTGACATATTCAATAGTTCTATCGCTGAGATACGGACTCTCTTCAAAGAACATGATCCTGACCGTGCATCATGACTCTCCTTATCCTGACCTACCTACTGCTAATACCTCCTTATTAGCGATTTGATTTGTTTTATTCTTTTTTATTGTAAATTATTATTTCATAGTTCATGATGGTCTACTTGTGATTATTGGATACTTTACTGTAGATTATTGTATGTATTTCATAGTTTTAAGCTTAGTTAGGTACTTTGATTATCTTTGTAATCCTGCTTTGTAATTGGGTCCGAACCTGTTAAGCAGTGTAACTAAATAAATAAATAAATAAATAAATAAATAAATATTCGATGCACAATCTTATTTGCGTTTTGTAGAGTAAGAGCAGTTGCTGGGGTGTTTTTTGTTGCGAAATAGCACAACAAGCTTCTGCAAGGCTGGTTTTGAGATGTTAGGAACTTGGTCTTGCCAGGACATATTGCCGTTGATCAAGACGCCCAGTGGATCGATTGACGAGGATGAAGGAATGGTTGATACTGCTTTAATGAAGTCAGGGGGCGCCGTATTGGATTTTATAGTAAATGTGGCTGCTTATGTTTTCGCTGCATTGAACTGGACCAAGTTCCTTCCCCGCAAGTTTGAAATATCTCCAGATCTTGATTTATCATTGTAATCTACTCCTGGGTACGGTGATAAAGGTTTTACTGGTTTAATTGGGAGACAAGGGCACTGTCATTAGCAAATCTGTAAACAGGATTACTGATTTCGGTCGGCAGGTCATTAATATAGATAAGGAACAGAGTTGTTGAAAGTATTACGCCCTGAGGCACGCCCGTCTTAATGGTGAATGTGTCTGAGATGTGTCCATCAACTGCAACGTGCAGAAATCGGTTCTTAAGAAAACTGGTAAGCTAGCTGCAGAAAGGCGCTGGCAGTCCGAAGGACGGCAGTTTGATGAGCAGTCCATCATGCCAAACTCTGTCGAATGTCTTCGAAATAGCTAGCTCAATCGCTCGAAATACTCCGTAGTTCTCAATTGCCCTGCTTCATATATGGTTGACATAGGCCCAGAGCTGTTTAAGATCATTTAAAAAATGATTTAAATCAAAGATCAAAGATACTTTTCATTTGGACAAACGATTTAAATTAAAGATCGTTTTGTATATAAAGAAAGATTTAAATAATAAATCTTTTTTATATTCAAATCTTTTTTACATTTTAAATCATTTTAGGAAATATTTAAATCTTTTCAAACGATTTAAATATTTTTTAAAATCTAAATATTTTGAAAAGATTTAAATACTTCCTAAAATGATCTAAAATGTAAAAAGATTGAAATCATTTGGTTGGTTATGTACAACGAATTGGCGTCGTTGGTTATGTACCATTAAAAACCCCTTAGAGCGTAATCAAAATGTTATTTATATAAATTAAGTGAAAAAAAAAGCAAAAGTGTGACGTCACCCGATCTAAATTTAAAAAAACAATACAATCTTACGTCAAAATAACATACAAAAACCAAATTAAAATGTTATTTAAACCTTGTTTTTTTTTAATGGAATTTTTGACACATTGTCGAATGTTTAAAAGCCGTTAGCATTCACATAATTAGTAACTTTACACTTATTATGTTAGCCGATTATATTAATTAAAATAAAAACACTAACAACATCAAACATACAAAATAGTCCATTATGTGCATGCTAGCAGCTTTTAAATATTTGACAATGTGTCAAAAATTCCATTAAAAAACAAGCTTTATTTTTTTTTGACAATTACTTTTTGATAAAATCAACTTGAAATTTGACAAAATCCTATTATTTCAATTATCTTTTTTTTACATTTTTGATTTGAATTTTTCCTAGAAATATTTTTCTGGCGGAAAAATTTATTTTTCTTTTTAGCTAGGTTTTTTATGATATTTTGTTTGCTTTTTACAGAGTCATTACTTCGTAAGGGGTTTGTTTATGACGCAGAAACTTTCATCGAAATTATCGGGAATATATATTTTTAAGAAATCAATAATACAAAAGTTTCCCATATAGCCAATATATATTTAAAAAAGAATATTAAGTAACACGCATTAAAAAATTTTCATTACAAAATACAAAATAAACATAGAACTTAGTGCCAGTTTCTTCAAGTCCGAATAACTTTATTCGTAGAATAATTGCTATAGCTACAATTGAATTAACAATCGTTGTCACAGTAAATATTTGAAGAATAAAGTTATCCGTGCTTGAAGAAACCGGCCCTTAGGATGTATTTATTGCTGTATTTTATTATAGTTAAACTCTTTTTAATGATTTAAATATTTTTAATGATTTAAATCTAAATCTGTTTAAGGATTTAAATTTTTCGAAGATTTAAATCTTTTTACTGATTTAAATCCTTTTAGAAAGATTTAAATACTATTTTTAAATCAAAAATCAAAGATACTTTTCAGAAAGATTTAAATCATAAATTAAAAATCACTTTCAGAAAAAATATTTAAACTCAAAGTATTTAAATCAAAAAATGTATTTAAATCACAAAAATGATTTAAATCTCACTGATGGTGACAGCTCTGCATAGGCCAATATATACCCTGTCGATCGTTCTTTGCGAAAGCCGTTTTGGTTACGGGACATTAATTATTTTGTTGGTCTCGAGGTACTTGAGTAGTTGCTGATTGACTACACGATTCGTGGGCGATAGTTTGAGAGCGTGGTTTTCTTTCCTTTTTGAAACAGGTTGCACTCGAGATGGGTAAATCCTTTTTCGGCAAGATAGAGGAAAAGTCTGGAAGAAATGGACTTTAGTTCATTGGCGCACTTATTTAACACGATCGCAGGTACTCCGTCCGGCCCTGATGCCTTATGCATATCTAGCTCTATGAGGATTTTACGAATGTCACGGTGATAAAACTTAAGGAACACATTTCCGCGAGCATGTTTGCTTTTTCCTTAGCTCTAGTAGCCGTGACGCCGCGTTCATCTGTCAAAGCTGGGAGATTTGTAAAGTTATTACTTACTCTCTTTGCTACCTACCAGAATTTCCTGGAGCCACTGGGGATTGTGTTTGTCCTTAGTTTTGTCAATCACACATGTGATTCGTCTCTCGCTTCCGCAAAATGATTGCGACTTTCAGCGGTCTGATTTTGCTCTCAGTACTTGTAAGCTTGCTGCTTCCTACCTACAGCTCTTTCACATCTTCTATAGAACTAGGGCTTTCCTTTTGACAGTAACTTGATGAAATTTGGAATGTATGCTTCAATTCCTGAGAAGATTACTCGTGTAATCTCTTTGCAACAGGTTGACGGGTCGTCAGTGCCAAAGCAAACGTCGAACCAAGGGAAATCTACGTAGCACTTGGATCCTTTTGTAGAAGTATCAGTTCACAAACCGTTGCATTAAGTTTGTAAGTCGGAAGTACATTATGGCAGACCAACTGTAATTGTGTTCTGGTCAGGATTTCTGGTTAGAGAAAGATCCAGAAGGGCGGCAAATTCGCCCCTCCCTGAAATAAAGAGTTGGTTTGCCTACAAGTTGAATAAGCCTACCTTCATTGTCGGTCTTGTTGGGATGTTTGAGCCAGTTGCTGTTTTGGGCATTGAAATCTCTCAGAAAGGTAATTTCTGAATTGGGGTGGCCCACTTGCATTGAATCAAAAGTGGCTAATGTTGTAAAAAAGATTTTGCATGCTCTATCGCTCGGAGGGCAATAAAGACAACATATGAACTTGATTAATCCCCTTGAACCACATGACGTGAAGGTTGTTCGGTTCAACTTGTTCCTCGTGGTGATACGAAAAGCAGCTTCGGACGAAAAGGCATATTTCGAGAGTGTAGATCGTAACCAGGTTTACTGTTGTTGTTGTAGAACATACTTGTGTTTCTGTAAGTTTTTATGGTCTATTTGCTTGTACATGTTGGTCTGCCGAATTGATGCTTGTATTTAGGCCTCCTGTGTTGCAGAAATCTATTCTAAGTTGGTTCGGTATCTTTGCTCCATGTAAAACGTTCCACGAAGGGCCCCCAGGACCACCCGGAGCACGGAGATCCGAATGGCCAGGAAGCTTACCTCCCGAGTGTTTTGATCCCTTCACCGGATGATGCGAGTAGGCTTCTGCATCTAACACTTAGGGCAGCTTCCACTGGAAGTATCGACCTCAGACTTATTCCTTTAGTGGTCCCAAGTCTGAAAGGGTTGTGAATGGGGTTGGTTTGGCCACTTTCCAGTGATCAGCTCCAGACTTTGTAATTCGGTGTTCTCCAGCCTGGATGAGGACGATAGGATTTGATGGGCTACATCCCGTGGCAACTCGAAATGGCACGGACGTCACTCCCCGTAATCAAACTACTGTCACCGGTTTGACGTACTTGCCTGCTAATACAATGCAGCCCCGCTTGTCACAAACTGGTATTGATCAGCTCCATACTTTGTACTTCGGTGTTCTCTAGTCTGGAGGCAGCCCCGGATCTAGGGGGGGGGGGCAAGCCGGGGCCCACGGCCCGGGCGGCAAATTCATAGGGCGGCAAATTCAAACTTGGTAAACGAATACACAACTCATCATTAACGCAACTTTGTCAACTTTGACCACGGAGACATCCAGTTCGGACGTCCATGTACAAAAGTAAAGGTACAATTCATATTACTGGATCAAGGGTATTTTGTTTACTTAGTTTATGAAGTTCGTGTTATTAACTTAATTTTTTGCATTACTATAAAACGCTAAATTAACAAATCTTAAAAATCTACCTACAGTCGGCACATGGTAAATGCAGTTTATTTTTTAACCATATCAAAAAATAAATAATTTTTGGAAAATAAATTACAACAACAAATAAATATACCTTCCTGGCTAAAAAAAAGAAACATTTACATTTACTCCTATTATCTAATTGTTAGTGAATTAACAACTAAATAAGAACACATAAAACAAAACATATTTATATGTATGTATAGATAAAAAAATAAATACTCCAGACATAGACTAAGAAAATCTTGCTGTTTTCCATCTCCGTCTTGCCTGTAATAATACGCGATGTCAGCTTTGAGAGTTTGACGGCTAACGTTAAGTTGTTCGTCGGGCTAGGCGTCAAATTCTCTATCTCTTTAGTTTGGTTTGTATTGTACAATAAAAGAAGGGAAAATCATCCCATCTCTGAATAGTTGGCGGAATAATGGCTGCGTTCAAAGCACCAAAAATCGTAAAGAGCATTTTGTAGTTGCATCTTTGTTTAGTTCTCTACTTAAACAAGGATGAAACTAAGAAGCGTTTCAGGATTTTGTCAGCCGTTAAATGAAAACGACATGTAAACTTGGTTTGGAAAGAATTATGTCACAACAGGCATGCATTTATAGGTGTTATAGGTAAATGGTACACAAACACCAAGACGGACCAAATTTTGGATATATAACATAATTATGGTACCGTTGGCAACCCTGCGTCCAGTATTTTAACAACTGCGCTCGCTCGTGGAAATCGCAGAGGCGCACGTGCGCGGCGGCCAGTGCAGTGAGCAAGTGAAACGCGCTTACATTTGAGGGCGGTTAGCCTGCGTGCGAAAAGGATGAAGCTATATTTGGAAACTCCTTCGTCGATCTCCTTCCACGGCCGTGTTTTGTTTCAAACATTGTTATGGATGCTGTATTGTATGCATTATAAGATCCTTTACACAAATAGAGCACTATATAAATATCGGCCTCTCCTATTGGTCGATCCGCATGGCCCTCCGCTCGCTTCGCTCGCTACGGGGGCTCAAGAAAAGGAAACTAACCAGGTGCTAACCCAAACTAACCCAAGACATACTCAAAATCAAGAAAAAAACTGTTTAGAAACATAATCTTAAAAAAAAATAATAAAAAAAAGCGACGGGGTTTGAACCGTCCAGGTGAAACCCAACGATCTAAACCTCTACACCACGAGAGCTCTTGACAGAAAATGATTACATCACGAAGACATATTGTAATACGAGATGGATCGACCAATAGGAGAGGTCGATTTTTACATAGTGCACTATTTGGGTAAAGGATCTTAAAATGCGTATTGTATCTATCAAAAACTGTCTTTCTTTTGGAGGCCCCCACGAAACCCCTAGCGGCATCATCACACAATGTCCTCAGTCTTGTCAAGGAAACTTGACAGGTGTACTCCTTTATAGGTGCCAGCCATATTGGACACATCATAAGATTGGCCACGACATTGTCCAATATCTAAACCATCAACTGTCAATTTTTCTATAATCTGTTGACAAATATACCCTCTAGTCTTTCCAGCAACTTCTATGAAATCAATGAAACTTTATTTTATTTCACACACATCACCAGCCAGAATTTCCGAAAGGAATGAGCTAGCCGAGCTCGTAGGTGTCGATTCTGCCAGTCTGTCTCATGATGCCAGGAAGCTACAACCCTATTTGGACTAATTCAAAAAGTATATTGCTTTTTTGCCCGCTTCACTACTCGCTGGGATATTATGAAAGAATGTGTTAAAACCAATTTAAAAGGAAGCAGTCAGACGAGATGGTCCGCGAAATATGTCGCTGCGAATGCCCTGTTAAATAATTTGCCAGAAGAAGTGGTAGCCTTGGAAGAAATTAAGCAAATTGCTCATGCTCCGGAAGCAAAATACGAGGCAGGTCATCTCTTAATTGCTATAAAGAAATATAATTTTATTATAAATTTGACGATTTGGGCAAATATTCTCCACGAAATCAATCAAGTAAATATCGAAGTTCAAAAGGAAGATAAAATCCTTGCGCGTTCCGTCGCTTTAATGGATGGTCTGCACAAAATTTTGCAAAACTGAGAGAAAATTCAATTGAATATTGGATAAAAGAGGCTAGAGAAGTTGCTAAAAAAAATGGCGTTAAGCCTATCCTGCCAAATAAACGAATTCCGAAATACAAGAAACAATTTGATGAGATGTGTAATGACGAACGAACACTTCAACCTGTTCAACTCTTTTCTAAAGAAATAATGATGGTATTTGATCGAATAATATCAGAAATTAAAAAGAGGGTTGATTGTGCTCACATGCTGAATTTGAATTTTGCATTGCTTAATGGTACTGAAATCTTGAATATGTAAAGTGAAGAACTGCAAAAGTATGGAGCAGATCTGGCTCGAAAATACGAGCGAGATTTAAACACCGTTGATTTCTGCCAGGAACTCTAAACTCTACGTTTTTAAAGAGCAAGCTCCGCTTTTAATTGGTGATATAAAAACGGCTAACGGTTTCTACCTCTTGCAACAGATCTATGCGCATGATCGGCAGGATGCCTTTCCTAATATTTGTATTGCTTTGCGAATTTACTCTACGCTTCCTACAACATCCACAAGCTGTGAACGAAGTTTTAGCAAACTAAATCTTATTAAAAATTATTTGCGGTCCTCTATGAGCCAGGAAAGTTTATCGAGTCTAGCAATCTTTGTGATAGAAAATCGAATTGCATATGAGTTTGATTATGACAAGGCCATAGATTTGTTTGCAGAACAAAAGACTCGAAGAGTAAAATTGTAATTTCAATGTGCAATACAATAATATAATTGATTTTTATTTTTAATCTTACGTTTTATTTCAGACCCTATCCTGTGATAGGGTTCCTAATTAAAATACATGTCTTACACGTCCATGTATTTGTAAAAAATAGGCTTAGCACAGAAAGAGCAGCGCTAGACCGGTCGTTGAAGTTTTTTTCGGGAGGTCTAGGGATGTCCATTAGTAGGCGTATCATGGCTGAAATCATAGATAAATTCATAAGGGGGTTGAAATGATGATGATGATAAAGGGCGGGGGCGGCATTTGCAGTTTTTGCCCCGCCTCGGAAAAATTCAAGATCCGGGGCTGTCTGGAGGAGAACAATGTGATTTGATGGGCCCAATCCCATCTCGGAATGGTGTGGGCGTCACTCCCCGTAATCAAACTGCTCTCACCAGTCACCAGTCTGCATCCGACCTGCACCTCGTAAATGCTTATATTTAAACCATTGTATTTTGGCACATGTTACTATAGCATAATAAGATGTGTTTCGCGTAATATTATATTTCTTATCACTGCCATGACGTGAATTCTTATAATATTTATAGAGAAAAATATTGTATACCTCTGTTTTTTTTTTCAAAGTTCTATAACTGATTCTGCTTTAGAAAATAAAGTTAAGTGATGTCTTGTGCTTTTTTGCTAAAGTAAACTGATTCTGATGAAAGTTACAAAAATTGTTTACTGTATGCTTCCGTCTCTTAATTTGTAAAAAATTAAAGGCGTTAGTTAGAGCTCGTAATAAAGTTCAACTAAAACTTTAAATTTCTACTCTTATAAGTTTAAAACCTGTTTTCAATATAATGTTATAAAATTTTTCATCAAAATGCCAAATGTCAAATATGGTTATTTTCTCTTGAGCATTTTTTTAAAACACAATGTTTAAAGTTTCATTACGAAAATTAAATTTTTTTAGCAAATAACTAAGTCCGTGAGGATCGACTTTCTCTCGTAAGATGAAATTTTTATTCCATATGTCCGCTTGCTAAGTTTCTCCCAAGACATATTGTGTATAGAAAAAAAAAATACTTTAAGCTCGTGAGTGCTTGTAATACCTTTGGGTGCTGAATGCACTTCAAGCATGTAAAACCGGCTTTTAAATTGTATATAAAATAAAATATTATTACTACCAACCTCTTTAAAATTATAGATCTGCAAAACTACATGCCCGTCTTTTAGGCACGATGAGTTTCCTGGCGGACACTGAATACCCGTAACGTTCTTCCATTGGTTGATCATTAATGCTTCATTTCCATACTTAAACCATGATAAATAAGATATCCACTCAAAATATATAGGAATCGAGCTAAAACAAATTTCCAATTTATTGTAACTTCAAATAAGATGCCAAGAAATAAGTTTCAGCATGCATTGGCATAATGGTTCTAATATTCATGTTGAATGAAGTACTGTCATTGACATAATATGATGCCGAATCATCAAATCTGCACCGATGATCTAGACATAGGAGCATTAGTTGTCTTATATAGGTATGTATCAAATAATGTTTGTAATATTATACTTATAGTTTTATAATGTAGGTACAACAATAAACTCTACTACGACCCATTATTAACAATGCGCCGACACTTTGACTTAATCCATCCTGTTACCTGTAAAGTCCAAGAATTCAATAAATATGTTTATGTCGGTATTCGAATATCACATTTAAAACAAATTTAAAATTAAGGTAAAAGCTTTCGGCCGTTTTTTTATGCTCTATATTGAATGAATAAATAATCATTTATTTTCAAATTACCTACAGTGTCATGTCCTACTTCGTAGTTTACTATGTATATTTGATGCAATGTGTTTTGGCCCTGGCTTCTGTCTAGAGCATCACGAGTCACACAGCCTGCAACCAATCATCCTTTCGTACGAAGAGGGGTCGATGAAGCGACCTTCAAACTAGGTTCGTAACCAGTCTGCTTTTCTATCATTACTAGGGACTCCTATCCCTCGGTTATTTCAACTTTCAACCAAACAAAATATTTCTACATTGCTTTCGGAGATTAATGTCTCTCAAGTTAAATATTTGACGCTAAAAGCCAGACATCTTTACCAAAGAACTGTTCAGTTAAATGAAGGTCTCCATTCTCCAAATGTACCCAAGTTTTTAGGCATTCCGTTGCTGCTGCCATCAACGCATTTGCGTTTTCAGGTATGATAGTTAATTTATTACATTATTTATAATTCTTTCTGCTATATCAAAATATTATAATCAGATATTTTACATTTTATGTAATTATGTTTTAGGAGCATTTGTAATTGTGGAGAACAAGGGATTTAAATTGTCAAAATCAACTTCCGACACAGCAGCTTTTCTGGAATTTCTTGACCAGTTCTTCGACAGCCTTAACGGTAGTGCTTTTAGTAGCAATCCAGGCAGAGTGTTAAGAGTTGCCTTTACAAGTGGATCTCCTCATAAGAAGTTTTGGAACTGTACAAATATTAGTAACACAGGTTTGTAACTAATTAGGTACAATAATATTAATTTATTAGTTACAAAATAAATTAAAAAAAGAATAGCTGAAAATAAAGCTATTTCAAATTAGATATTTCTTAACAGGAGCTGTCAGAGGAAGGCGAATGAATCATAGGAAGCATTGAATCCTGTTCCAGGCAATGCGTACCGTCTTCCTTAAGGTATGGTTTCGGTAGAACTGCTGGCAGTAACGTCTTGCCGCGACGTCTGGCAGTCAAGCACCGATCTTTAGGAAAATAATATATGTTTCGGACGCTCTAGCGAAATCACATATATTATTTTCCTTAAGATCGGTGCTTGACTGCCAGACGTCGGGGCCAGACGTTACTGCCAGCAGTTCTACCGAAACCATACCTTTAAAGTCGATTGAAACCCATGCGTTAAACCTACATAGCAGGATATTTAGTTAAAAAAATTGGTAAACAGACATGTGACTGTAAGATACTTTTTAAAAAGTCACTCTAGCTCTAAGGACAATTAGAGTGAACTATTTCTCAAAGCTAAAGAATACATAAAAGGTAGGCAACATTAAAAGTATGTTAATTCAAAATTTTTATATAAACTGAAGTCTGCATTAGGAATAATTAAGCTCATTCTTAATAGGGATTTACATTAAAATTTTTTTATCGATTATGCAACAAATACTTTACTTTGAAAAAATTATTT
>MU184421.1:21446-43437 GCA_016904865.1 Pissodes strobi | reverse complement strand
ATATATATATATAATATCGGCGGCCTACTTACTTTTATAGCGGCCTCTAATGCAACTTCTATTCCAATTTCTTTTCGTTGAAATTTATCACATATCATATTTACAGCATTTTTACATGACTCCTCATTGCTGGGTACTATCGCTAAAAGTTGAATAAAATAGTCTGCAGGATTGTAGTTCTTTGGACATGGTGCCTCTAATCTATAAACAAAAGCAATAATAATTGACTATGGGGACCTAATATGGCAAATGCAGCTAATATAACATTCATCAAAGTTATGCAATTTCAGTCAAATTTTAAGCAACTAATTCAAATTTACAGTTTCAAATCCAACTAACCCAAACTACAACAATGCAATAATAGGAAATAGAAAAAAGTCGGTATAAAATAGTATATTGTGTAACTAGGAGGTAAAGCAAAACATTCCTGGACGACTGTGGTAGTTGCTGGACGAGGCGCAGCCGAGGCCAGCAACACAGGAGTCCAGGAATGTGCTTTTCCTACGAGTTGCACATACTATTTTTTATCCGATCGAAATTAATTAGAATACGTACTTATAAAAATAGAGTCAAATATTACTCTAAATAAAAACGGTGTTTTAAATTTAAACTCAACATAATATCAAGTTTTGAACCGAGCGAGCTTGAAGTTTATTACGTAGCTACGGAAACTACAGCTAAATGTTACTTTTGATAGACGTCAGATCTGACAAACAAGGCGTTTGAATAGGACAGAAATGTTACATTCCCGGCCTAGGACGGGAATGTTATATTCCCGGACAGTTATTTTCTATTCTTGTACAGTTATTGCATGTTGCCAAGCAACGAATACAATATACTGGAATCATGACTTTTGCGGTGAGAAAACACATCGGAAAGGAGTCGTTTTTCGTCCGATCGGATAAAAATAAAATTGAATAAGCTATATTAATTGGGAGATGAAACATAAGTTTTGGTACACATACAGGAAATGATTTAGGGTTATAAATTACATCTCTCTTTGGTAGATATAAAAAATACGACAGAGCAGATTAAAAAGTCATGGACGTCGTCAAATCGGAATTACTTTTTAACATTTCGTCTAGAGTTGACAAAAGTATCTTCCGGATAGATCTTCCAAACTTCATGATGATCTTTACTTAATAATATAGTCAAAAAAGTCAAAAAAGCTTTATTGTATAAAGAATCATCACATTCCTATTTACAAAGCCACAAAACAAAAACAGAGATTTTTTAAAATGTGTTTAAAATGTGTTTGGTGCGCCCCAAACCAAAACCAAAAAAAAAAGGAATAAGAATAACATGAGTGCGACAACCAATGAATATCTACACTACATTTTAAGTTAAATGGTCATCATATTAGACAATACAAATCTCAGCCGTTGACCAGCTTCTCAACCATTATGGTATCGTTAGGTAAATTGGTATACTCCATAATATTGCAATCCTAAATAATATAAACAAAGCAAACTTAATTAGTCTATAGTTTTCTAAAAATTCAACATGTTCGTCAGGTATTAAAATCGCATTAAAACGAGGAACGCTGAAATAAGGAACATATATCAATGCAGGTACACTAGAAAGTATCGCGGAAAAATTCTTCTACGGTATAATAAGCCTTAGAAACTAGGAGAGCCTTTACCTCTTTTCGAAATATTTTCAGATTTTGAATTTTTCTAATTTTTAGCGGAAGATGATTAAATATTTTTTTACCGTTGTAGAATATTGAATTTTTAGTTTGACTGGAATGAGGTATAGGTAAATTAATTTTAAGTGCTTGGCGAGTGGAACGCACTGGGGTTGAATCAATTTCATTCTTGAACTTCTTATAGATTAAGCAAGTCTCCAGCAAAAACAAACAGGACAAGGTCAAGATCTTTTGGGATAGAAATAGCGGTCTACTAGAATCACTAATTCTGGCCCTGCACATATATTTAAAGGCCCTTTTTTGCAGAACAAATATTATGCTAAATAAATGCTGGGAGCAGCAACCCCAAAAGCTTATGCCGTATCTTAAGTGTGACTCAATTAGGGAGAAATATGCAGTCTTTGTAGCAGTGAAATTCAAGTTGTTCGAAATTACCCTAATCGCATAGCAGCTGGAGCCCAATTTTTTGCTTAGGTTAATAATCTGTGATTCAAATTTTAATCTATCATCCATGTATAAACCCAGGAATCTGCTTACTTTTTCATTATTTATCACTTGGTCTCCAACTGTTACTTCATTAAAATTGCATTTAAAAGTAAGAATGTTTGTCTTTTTGATGTTGAGAGATAAAAAGTTGGCATCTGTCCATTTTTTTACCACGACCAGATCATCTTTAACATTTGACTCAAGTTCATTAAAATTTTTGCCTGTCCAAAGTATGGTTGAATCATCCGCAAACAGAGTAAATTTACCCTTTATTGTAATACTTGGTAAATCATTAATATATATTAAAAACAATAGCGGACCAAGGACAGATCCCTGCGGAACTCCTGCTCGAATTTCCATTGTTTGGAAGACTTATTTTTAAAACTTACCGTTTGGAGCCGCCCAGATAAATATGATTCAAACTACTCCAAAGCTTTTCCCCTTATCCCATACTTTTCGAGCTTGAGCAAGAGAACTTTATGATCCACACAGTCGAATGCCTTCGACAAGTCGCAGAAAACCGCCGCGGCTACCTCACTATCATTAAGACTAAAATATAAACTTTCAAGAAATGAAAAAATGGCGTCATTTGTGCTTTTTGATTCCTGAAAACCAAATTGTTCTGTGCACATTAAATTATATTTATTTAGAAAAGAAAGTAACCGATTTTTCACTAATCTCTCAACTATTTTCGAAAGAGCAGGTAATAAAGATATTGGCCTAAAATTGGAAGGACAATTTGAGTCGCCTCCCTTATATAAGGGTATCACAGTCGCTATTTTTAAAAACGAAGGGAAAATTCCAGATAGAAACGAGTGATTTATACACTCCGCAAGTACTGCTAAAGCATTATCAGGCAGACTCAAGAAAGCTTTGAGAGACACCCCATCCCATCCTGTGGCCTTTTTATTCTTCAATGCAGAGAATGCATTTTTTATTTCACTCATATTTGTCGGTGCTAGAAAAAACGACTGAGAAACATCAATATTTTGCAAAAACTGTCCAAAATCATGGTTTGAATTTATTCTAGAGTTTAAATTTTTTTGCCACAGAGCAATAAAATTCATTAATTTTATGACAATCCAAATCCGAGTTAACAGTTGTGGTTTTGTTTTTGCCTCTCAAGTTGTTAACAATTTCCCAAACTTCCTTCTGTTTATTTACCGAATTTTGTATACGATTATTAAAGTATTGCTGCTTAGCAGATTCAATAGTTTTCTTAAATGTTTTACGATAATTATTAAAATAAAGCACAAACCAAGCTTTGTCTAAAGCAAATTTTCTAATATAATGCAAGGCGCGCATATTTCTTGATGATATTTTTAAACCCCTAGAAAACCATGGTTTTTTAATTTTATTGTTACACACAAATGTACGGAGGGGAAATGAATCATTAAAAATTTTGTACAAAAGGGAATGAAATTCCTTCAACGGTGCCTCAGCATTTAGAACCTCTGACCAGTCAGCATTTTTACATGTCATTGAAAACCTATTATGATTTTTTCTCGTAAACAATCTGCGTTGTTGCTTCGCAGGCTCAACATTACTTAAACTAACTAAGAAATTACACACAATTGCCTCATGATCAGACAATCCCGCATTGATAGTATCACAATCAATATTTACACTGTCAAAGCTACTGCAGATATAGTCCAACCCTGTGGCGGAATTTGATGTGATACGTGTAGGCGACTCTACATGCAGTTTTAGATTAAAAGTATTCAACATTGCTATCAATGATTGAGATGAAGGGGAAGCTGTATCAAGAAAGTTTATGTTAAAATCCCCTGTCACTATTGTTATTGCATGTAGAGGCAGCCGTGATAAGAGAAGTTCCAACCTATAAATAAAAGTCTTTTCGTCACTATTGGGTGGTCTATAAATACACAAAATATAAAAATCAAAGGCGGGACAACACACCATTGAGAATTCAAACTCACTCTCCACAATCATATCATCAAACTTATCAAAGTTAGCAAACATCAAAAATTCTAGCATTTTTCTGTGAGCAAATATCAATGTCCCACCATGAACAGTGTTAGATCGGCAATAGTTCGATAACAAGACATAGTCGTTCAAAAAAATTGGTTCATCCTCCTTGAGCCAATGTTCTGTGAGGAGAACAAAATGTGGATAGTGAATATTATCGAGGAAAAGGTTAAGATCATCAATTTTATTTCGTACAGATTGTATATTCAACAACATCAAAGAGAATTTTGAACCATGTGATGTAGTTCTAAAAAATAATTCACACCTACTCCCGGTTTCGCGTCTGTTACAGGTAAATTTTTTTCTGATTTGTTGCCCAAGCTGTCAAGTATATCACCCGAGCAAGAAGATAAAGGAACTGCTCTAATAACAATACGTGATTCCAGTGAGTAATCACAAATGTAAGAAATGAGCACTTTACATAATGACACATTTTTATACCTATAACCGCGCTCAGCACGATAATTCTCTACCACCCGAACAGACATATTAAAATTTTTTATTACAAATTCAGACAGACATCTTTGAAACTCTTCACAGAGATCCATGTTTACAATCTTATAATCATGTTTATAACAAAAAATTAGATTTGTAAATCTACTCACAGCCAACAAAGTAAAAATATCATTAGGTTTAAAAAAACTTATCCTATTTATATCTAACATTACTACAATGAAATCCCTATGATTAAAAGAAGTAGCCAACTTAAAGATGTTTTGAGCCAATTCTTTTAGGGGCGCACCTGACATTACCATTCCATTTAAATCAAATAATTTACTGTCCAAAGTCTTTCTTAAGTAAATTGAGTAGTTTCTGGCACTACTGTCCCCATAGATCAGAATTTTTCTTTTTGTTGTAGTATTGTTCGCCACCTTGTTGTCAATAGAGTTATGAATTGAGTTGTCAATAGAGTTATGAATTGAGTTATCAGAGCTGTTAATATTGGGAGAGAATGCTAGCTTTTCAGCGGTATTCATTTTTCTGCTCTCTTTTGGGAGATTACTGCAGGAAACACTTTCCTTTCTCCTTTTACTGTGCTCATTCCCCGGTTGTTCCAATGTATTTTTATGAGAATGTAGCTTCCGAAGTTCATCTTTAAGTCTACCAATCTCCAAAAAGTAAGCCTGATTTTCCTTTTCTAATGTTCTGATTGAGGATATCATATTTTTATTGAGAATGTTCAATTCCTTAATGTCATTTTGAAAACGGGATTGTTTTTCATCGCAGGCCAATATTGTGTCCTCCAAAGATGTCTTTTGATTTGAGATAATGGTAAGCTCGTTTCGTATGGTTAACAGTTCCTCCCGTTTTTTATTTAATGCTTCCACCATTTTCCTCTCTGTGTCATAAACTTCGTCCTCAAAATCTTGGGTTTTTTTTCGTTGTTTTTTAAGTGATTTTTCTCTTTCTTTTATGCTTACTTTCAATTCAGCTATCTCATCTTGAAGAGTAACTATCATTTCGTCCTTTTCTTGCTTAATGATTTCCATTTTATCGTTCGTTTTTTGTAGTTGGTGTTTAAG
Source organism: Pissodes strobi (assembly GCA_016904865.1). Lineage (NCBI taxonomy): Eukaryota > Metazoa > Arthropoda > Insecta > Coleoptera > Curculionidae > Pissodes > Pissodes strobi. Next base: position 37,791 of record MU184421.1, on the reverse strand, counting down.
GTCGTGGTTTTGACTTCGCAAATTATCAATTTCTCCATTGACTTGTATAAGTTGTGGATTATCAGCGACAGCAGATTTTTTGCACGAATCGGAACAATAAATTTTGTGATTCCCTAGTTTTACATGATTTTTGAAATCACGATCTATGCAGCTTGGATGAAATATATTAAGACAAACAATACAACACAAATTGCTAAAAGACTTAGTAGCACAGCACTTAAATTTATGCTTGCCATCCATTTCTTAAAATAGTGACCCTACAGAAGGAAAAAAAATCAAAAGCGTTACAGGCAATAAAACAAAATAATTCTAGTTCGGCCCTGTTCTTTTTCTCAGTAGCAGTAGAATAGAACAAATTCACTGTACAAAAAAAGAAAAACAAACAAACGTCAAGAAAAACGATGTCACTTCGTAATCAGGCAATCAGGTAGTCTCCCCTACTCAATTCAGGGAGTCCCCAAACCCAATCAAAGACTTGCAAAATCCAATAATACGGATCTGCACGCCCCACAGTTCAAAACAAAAAGTTCATCGCTCCGTCAAAGGTACCATTCATTCAGTACTGCACAAAAAATATATACTTAAACAGTTATTCCCAAATAGTTAAAGAGATAAGAACATTTATTATTGATAAAGTGTAAATATATAATGTTTTTTTTTTCCTTATTTGAAGTTAAAATGTTTCAACAGTTTAGGCTTTTATACTGTTTTTCTCCTTACACATATAAGCTCGGAAAAATATTTTCATACACAAAAATACACCACTACTCCACAAACAAGATGATACCAAACACACCGATATTTTCACCATATATACACACGATTTGCATATTTTAACGAATGCATTAATCGTTAATATTGTTTATCAACAAATATTTTTCAATTTCGACATTCATAAGTGTTACGCGGCATAAATCGACCAATACCTAGGGGTATTGGTATTGGTACATATCTACTCAACAATCTTAGTCTTACCTTACAAATGTTTGGGTTTTCTCTCCACTTAGAGCCGCTTGCTCTGGCTCCAGGGTGTAAACAGCACAAGTGCTAGTTTAGTGACCCTAACGAAGCTGAGAAACCTAAGGGAAACAGGGAAAACAGTCAACGTTTCGAGGAACAAATCTGTCTCCGTTGTCAAGAACAACTTCTGTTAGTTTTAATAGCACCTGGTTACCTTTGCTAAAACTGAAGTTGATAAGGTACACTTAAAAATTAACTTCAACAATAGTATATTATGATATAAGTGTATAAGAGGGCCTTTAAAGCACGCGCGACATATTTCAAAACACGACGTGCAGCGGAGTGTTTAAGTCGCAAGGGGTTTAGAGGCCTCTTATACACGTATATAATAAGCTATTTTTTATTACGAATGCATCATAATCTCAAAAATGTTTTAAATATTAAACTTAAGGGATATATTGACGAATATATTAATCTGTCACATTTGACGTGATCAAATGTTTCTATAGCAACCTTTAAAAAAGTAGGCGCATCATAAACATCATTTTAAGCACGCTGCAGCGTGCGATAATCGTTGATTATGATGCATGCGTAATAAAAAAATCATTACATTCTTCCTAAGCGAATAACACCAAATTATAGATATATAAAACTTTAAAATAAAATTAATTACTTACCTAATAACACCTCTATCACACTAAAGACCAGTAACCGTAACCAGTAATAAATGATATGACATTATAATTGTCATCTTGTCAAAGTCAGTTCAAAGCTTGACAAGAGCTTTTTACTGTTTTATTTATTCTTACTAACCATTTGAATTTTTAGATTTGTTCGTTCTCGACAACGGGGGCAGATTTGTTCCTCGAAACGTTGACTGTTTTCCCTGTTTCCCTTAGGTTTTTCAGCTTCGTTAGGGTCACTAAACTAGCACTTGTGCTGTTTACACCCTGGAGCCAGAGCAAGCGGCTCTAAGTGGAGAGAAAACCCAAACATTTGTAAGGTAAAAGATGAATCCTCCACAACAATATAGAACATATCTAAATCTTAGTTTTCTTACAAACAACTCAAACTCTAACATAAGGAATTCACAGGGGTCAAGTTTCGTTTAGCGCAAATCTGTTAGGAAGAAAATCATTTTTTTTTTGCATTAGAGTACCTCTCTCAACGCAGAACAATCAAAAATTTTCGCCGCAAATACATCATTCTCATTTAAAAAAAAATTATGTTTAGAAGAGCGGAAATCCATAAGAAAAAAATATTGGCTTAGAGTAACTCTCTACCTATCTAACCCTTAATAACTAGAGTAAATAGACAAGCGCGCTACGCGCGCTTGCCTCTTCACTGTCCCAGACTACCCCAAACTAACCAAAACTAACCCAAACTAACCCTTATTAACTAGAGTAAAAAGACAAGCGCGCTTGCCTCTTCACTCTCCTAGACTACCCGAAACTAACCCAAACTAACCCTTATTAACTAGAGTAAAAAGACAAGCGCGCTACGCGCGCTTGCCTCTTCACTGTCCCAGACTACCCCAAACTAACCAAAACTAACCTAAAGTCATCCAAACTTACCATAGCTAATATAAACTAATCAAAACTAACCAACAATAACCCAAACTAACCAAAACCAACACAGACTAACCATAACTAAACCTAATTAACCCGAATAAAGAGACGCTACGCGCGCTTTTCTCTTTACTCACCCAAATTAATATTAAAACATAATATGTCAATTTAAAGATTTTCCATATAAAGAATCTTAACGAAAAACATTGTACATGTTTAAAGAGCAAATTACTAGTCAAATAGAATTATCTAATTTTCATCTCCATAACAGATTTGCGATTATTCTAAACTACAAAAAAATTCCATTAATTATGCATTTTCGGATAAAACTAATAACACCATTTTATTAAATAGGTTTTTCTGGACCGGCCTATAGCAAAAGAAAATAATAGAAAATTATCCAAATACAGATTTTTACTTAAATTATCATATAAAAAATCTAATTGTCTGGAAAACAAAACATTTGCGAAGAAAAGAAAAATAATTTTTGTGCTAATATTCTTGTGTAGAATCCTCCTATAGAACCATATTTTGATTTTTTTGTAGCCGATTTCCGCTAAAAGAAACTTCTAAACGAAACCTGACCCAATTATGATATACAAAAAAATCGAAATTTCTGGAAAACAAAACATTTGCGAAGAAAAAAAAATATTTTTGTGCTAGCATTCTTGTGCAGAATCGTTCTATAGAACGATATTTTTTGTAGCCGATTTCCGCTAAAAGAAACTTCTAAACGAAACCTGACCCAATTATGATATACAAAAAAATCGAAATTTCCGGAAAACAAAACATTTGCGAAGAAAAAAAAAATTTGTGCTAACATTCTTATCCAGAATCGTTCTATAGAACGTTATTTTTTGTAGCCGATTTCTGTCAAGAGCTCTAGTGGTGTAGAGGTTTAGATAGCTGGGTGTCACCTGGACGGCCCGGGTTCAAACCCCGTTGCTTTCTTTTATTTTTTTTTTAAGATTATGTTTCTAAACAGTTTTTTTCTTGAGTTTGGGTATGTCTTGGGTTAGTTTGGGTTAGCACCTGGTTAGTTTCCTTTTCAGAGCCCCCGTAGCGAGCGGAGCGAGCGGAGGGCTATGCGATTCGACCAATAGGAGAGGCCGATTTTTATATAGTGCACTATTTGTGTAAAGGATCTTATAATGCAAGGCAGTATGGCATCGGCAGCCACAAGTATTAAAATATTTACGTTTATTACAGCTTGTCGTTGAATTGCCAGGGTGTTTGGTATAATTCGTGTTGATTTGTACTTTAATCTGTGTTTTAATATTAATAATAATGGAAGCTAAGACGTTCCCTGCTCTGCCGTCCGTCAGGCGCGACGACAAACGAGCTACTTGACGTCACAACCGGTCCCAGCCAAGGACGGCGCGTTACAAGAATAATTTTGGAGTTTTTAATTGCTTATATTTATTATACAAAAATAAAAAATTAGCTTTTTTGTGAACCGTGGTTCTTTTAATAGTATTAAATTATGTTTGTGAGTAATATTTTTCAAATTTTATTTTTATGCAAGTTCCCCATTGCAGGAAACGCTCCTGTTTCAAATTTTTGTTTGAACAATCGTTCAACTCTTATCAGAGTTTATAAGCCTGCACGTAAAGACGTGTACGGTGCATGGTGTTTCTCTATTTGTTCAATTCTCTGAATAAAATTTTGGATTTTAGAGGAAATTTCTGATAAAAATATTTTAAATGTTGAGGATGAACTAGCTGTAAGTATCTTTAAATCCTCCATTCGAATGTTAGAAAATGGATCATTTCAAGTCGATCTACCCCTCAAGTCACCTTCTGAGCATGAAAGGCTGGGTGGTTCATTCTCTATTGCTAAAAAACGATATGAAAATCTGGAAAAACGATTTCAGAGGGATCCCTTGTACTTTGCAGAATATAAAAAATTCATTAATGAATACTTAGACATGAATAATGGAAGATTGGCTCTTCTTGCAGTTGCTAATGAAAATGATATTAAGTCATTTCTTAATAGGTACAAGCTTGACAGCCTTCCCTGAAAGAGACTTGACTTGAAGTTAATCGTTTTTACGTTATAGTCGTTATTGTCAGGCATAAGTCGAGTGTATCGGGGTACCACGGTTATTGTTTTTTTTGTTCTAATTTACTTGACATTTCAACTCATTAGTTTTTTTATCTTTATAATACGATTATAATCATTTTGGTTATAAACCAACTTTAAATTTATCGCATTTACCTGTTTCCATTTAGTTATTTAATTTCCTGGACTGCCCTTAAGCAGTAACGTTCCAGAGGAGGGGGTCGTTAAATGTAGTAAGTATCTGATTAATTTTATTACTTGCGCTCAATCATTGGAACTTTCTGGATTTACTTTTGATTAATATTTGAATATTCGTTTATCACTGACTTTGGTTTTTTTTAAATTAATATTTGAGTATTCGCTTATTACTGACTTTGTTTTTGATTAATTTTTGAGTATCTATTATTCTATTGTTAATACTGATAAATTTCTGGCATTTAAATCCTAATTTTCTAACTTATTTTTGTTGTTTTATTGATCGGTTTTCTTGATAGAAAAAAAAATTTTGGTTACCATAGTTGTTTTTTTTTGTCGCGAAGCTTAAGCTAAAACGAGGTCCATATTTCAACTTTGGGCTATTTCTTGCTTGTGCCGTCTACAAGTTTGTGGCGCCTTATAAATAAACCCACCCCTACTCTCTGACATTTGAGCTAGGGCCTAATTTGCACGCTCAGTCGACAACTCTTTCTAGCCTACGTATCGACACACGTCAATTCATTCAGTGTTAATTTTAAATTCTACAAAATTTAAATTTTTGCTTTTAATTTGAGATTATGCACTCTCGATTCCTTCTAAGCTGGAGTGAAGGTTTTGCGCCTATTAGAAAAAAAGAAAAAGCGTAACAAATTGAACTACAAAAAATCTGGCTTGGGCATAAGCAGCAGGGAAATCACCCAATCGTTCACCATGAACAACACAATAACAAAATAAACATGTTTCAGTATGATATTTAAAATAAGTACTAACTCTTTAAAAAATATATCAGCTGCTTCTGGGGTTCCCAAAAATGCTATTCTTCCCTCAGCCATTAATAGTAATTTATCAAACATGGCGTAAAGTTCGGACGATGGTTGATGTATCGTACAAATTACAGTTTTTCCAGCATGTGCCATGTTTTTTAAAATTTGTACTACGTTTAATGCCATAAAAGAATCAAGTCCTGAAAATGAGAAGGAATTACAATTGAAATCAATTATATGATATAATATAATACTTATTTGAAGGTTAGATAGATAGAAAAAAAGTAATTTAAAATACTTCTATTTGAAAATCTCAGTATCCGTAAAGGTTTATTTTTTATCTCATTAGTTAGGTATACCATCATTTAAATCGGATCTATTTTCAAAATGACACTAAACACTGGTGTTTTAATATTTACATTCGTCTCTGGAGAATTCGTGGAAAATGTATGAAATAAAATAATTCTTCAACTGTAAATGTTCGTTATCAAAATATTTCAAATTGATTATTTTACGACCGAACAATTTTTATAACTGAAGTATACTTTTATATTATATTTTGCTAAGGAAATTATCACGAAACATAATTAAATTTGTAAGGATGTGTAAAATTACTAAAAATATAGGGATATCAGCTCAAATATCGAGCTTTGATACTGAAACAATGTAGCTTTGATATTGAAACAATGTTTATACAAGATGTTGGTTTACCAAAAAATGAGTTGGGAAACATTCTAAAAAATTCCCTAAATGATCTGCACTTTTAAAATTTAGTGGCTACCCCACTTTTAGTTTGCAAAAACTCTAATGCAATATCGATAGCAAAAAATACCTACACAGATAGGCAAATATTCGCAATTCCCATTGCTGCAAGATTGATCAGCTAAGCGCTAAGCTAAACATTTGCTCAGATTTTATTTTAAATTGGGTTATATTATAATAGTCTTTAATTTCCTCCGACAGGTAGTTATATAGTTTAATGGTATCATGAGAATCCTTTTTTAAACATGTCGGTCTTTAACGGATCTTGATTAACATATTTCCAAATAGGATATTACCATTATTCATATTTTTTTAAGGGCATTTTTGTAGTAGGAGAATACACAACATGAAAAGTAGACGGACACATTTTTTGACATAAACAATTGACTATCGCTTCCGGTTTTAATGGATGATAGCACATTATTCTTAGTCTAAATATGAATCTACGGATTTTTTCTGATAATTAGGTAACTCTTTAAATTATCTACCCAACGAAGTATTACATGTTGTCTTTTGTTTTCAAAATGCTGGTGCAGACAGAATATTTGTTAATTTCAACATTCCGCCGTTTTGAATTAAGTAGTTCTTGTTTTTATAATTTAAATTATAAATTATAAGTTAAAATTATTGTTTACCTTTAATACCTTAAGCGAAATTTATAAATTTTAATTTAAATAATTAGTACCTGCTTTAAAAATTGTCAATTTTTGAAGCAAATTTTCAGTATTATTGTAAATGGAAAGTTCTAGAAACTAATAATCTTTCAAAAATTTTAAGGCATAAGAATGTTTCGCGAGAACAATTTTCATTTAAAAGAATTTTTCACTATGAAAACTTTTCAGTTAGGTAAAATTTCCATTCTAGAAAATCAAAAAATTTTCTATACCAGGATTTTTTCCTTCGGTCTCTATATTGAAAAATTTACCTACGGATATTACGGTGTATACAAAAAAAAACATTTAAAATATATAACTGTTTTTTGTACCAAATTTTGTGCTAACAGTCTTATGTAGATTTGAAATGACTGAACATTTTCGATAACTTTTCCCGAAAAAACGTATTTGACAAGCCTCAGATAAAACAGGGCGCTGGACCTGGTGGAGTGATCCCAACAGAATACAAAGAGGCAGCCGTGAGTCACCTCAGGGTTGCCATAATTGACAAGGACAAACAAGCTTTACGGAAGAATTCCGTCAGAGAGGGAGGCCCTAATTAAAAAAACTGATGACCGAGGAGCTGGACAAAATTTTACTGTCACCCTCTGCTAGCAGTTCGAAGCCGCCAGCGTTTCGCTCGTGGATACACTCCGGTGAAATCATCAGAGTAGTCTGCGAAGACGACGATACGCTGGCATGGCTCACGGAAGCCATCAGCAAACTGAAGCCCTGGGAGAACGCGACCCTTGCTGTCGTTCGCGTGGATCGACTGCCAAGGCTGACGAAGGCTTCTCTCTGGATCCCCCTAGAGGCAGACGCTGCCCACGGGGAGAAGGAGATTGTCCTTCGTCGCCTGGCAGGACAGAACCCGGCGCTAAACGTCGGCAAGTGGTGCCTGTTCTACCATGAGGCCAAAAATGAGCCGAAAGGCCACCTCCTCGTCTTCGGTGTCGGAGACGAGGACATGGCCACTCTAAGGTCGAGATCGATGAGGTTGAACTACATCTTCACCTCCCTCGTACTTAGAGTACGGTCTGACAAACCAGAAGACGGGGCACCCTCTGTTGAGGACCCCAAAATCAGTAAACCAGCTCAGGAGCCTATGGAGACTGAAGCTGGAGGGGCTGAGCCGTCGGGAACGACTGATGCCGCCGCCCCAGTGGACGAGGATGCCCTCCTGGAGGAGGACATCGAAACCGATAGCCCTGAGCTGGCAAAAGGAAGGGTTCATCAGCCGAACCAACCCTAAAAATAATCCAATGGCGGGTTCAGTTAGCATAGTCCAGTGCAATCTGCATCATAGCCGGGCTGCGACGGCAGTTCTCTGTCGCCACCTGGACGAAACGCAGAATGCACTGGCCTTGATCCAGGAACCCTGGGTAGTGAAATCCAGGGTAACTGGACTAACCCGACTAAGTGGGCGCATCTTTAGCCTACCCACAACAGAAAGACCGAGGACTGCAATATATGTACCTCAGAACATTAAAGCCCAGCCTTTATATCACTTGTCCACTTCTGACCTAACGGCCGTGAAGATGGAATATGTATTGGCCGGCAAAACTAACTTTGTAGTCTTAGCTGCACTGTACCTCCCCCGGGACTCGGCTACACTGCCTCCCACGAGGGAAATGGAGGACCTGATAGCACACTGCCAGAACCAGAAATGGGAGGTCATTTTGGGCTATGACGCTAACGCACACCATGTGACCTGGGGCAACGAAGACAACAATGCTAGAGGTAAATCACTTTATGATTACATTACAGGTAGCAACCTCAACATTCTCAATAGAGGTACTGCACCAACCTTTATTAACTCCAGGAGTCAAACCATAATTGATATAACACTTGCCTCGGCGGGCATATCTCAATTAGTCATAAACTGGCATGTCTCTGACAAGGTCACCATGTCAGATCATCGCTGGTTAACATTTGAGCTTGGCTCAATAAAGGCGCCCAGGAAGCTTTTTAGGGATCCCCGAAGGACGGATCGAGCTCAGTTCCTCGTCCGGCTTCGGGAGAACCTACGGGAAGTGGAGGGGAATACGCCTAAAGACAATGACGGCCTGGAAAGTCGCATGCTAGGCCTACAGACCGCCATAACTAAAGCCTTTGAAAAATCTTGCCCTCTTGAGGCATCACAACAACAGCCAGGGGAAGCCACAAAATGGTGGAACAAAGAGCTGGGAGAACTCAAGAGGACAGCGAGAAAATCTTTCAACAGAGCAAAAAGAACTAGAACTCAAGCCGACTGGGAGCAAAACAGCACCAATCTGCGGGAGTTTAAAAAACTAGTAAGGAAAAAACAGAGGGAGGCCTGGAGGGTCTACTGTGAGGAGATCGAAGATCACTCGCAGACTGCACGGCTCTACAAGGTCCTCGCAAAAGACAAAGATCGCGACCTAGGTCTACTAACAAGGGAGGACGGCACTAAGACCGCTAACCTACAAGAGAGTCTTGAACTGCTTATGCAGACCCATTTCCCTGGTTCGTCGGTAACAGACGACAGGAACTGGCCAGACGAGACAAACCTTCAACCTACTGATCTGGACTGGCAAAGTGCCAACCAAATAGTTAGTGAAGACAAAATACGATGGGCAGTACTAAGCTTCTCACCCTTCAAATCGCCAGGTACTGACGGCATCCGTCCAGCTCTACTACAGTGGGGCTTGGACGAGTTACTGCCGCACTTGGTAAAGGTGTTCTGAGCATGCCTAGCGCTGCGCTACATCCCGAAGGCATGGAGAGAAGTAAGAGTGGTGTTCAATGTTCATACCAAAAGCAGGAAGGATGGATTACACTGTCCCCAAAGCCTATCGACCAATCAGCCTAACATCCTTTGTGCTAAAAACTCTGGAGAGGCTGTGTGAGCGATATTTGAGGGACTGCGTACTGGTCAACCGACCGCTGCATCCCAACCAACATGCGTACACTACGGGAAGATCGACCGACACAGCCTTGCATTCAGCAGTGAGCCGGATAGAGAGATCGCTGGACAATAATGAGTCCACCTTAGTATATTGTGTATTTATTGATATTGAAGGTGCGTTTGATAAAACCACCTTTGGAAAAATCAATGCTGCCTTAACAAACAGGGGCGTCCCTCCTGCTGTCAGTGGCTGGATTTTCAACATGCTCTCGAAGAGACGCGTACAAATAAAGGTGGAAGATACTGTAGTGAGAGACATCGTTGCCAGAGGCTGCCCGCAGGGAGGCGTTCTGTCGCCACTGCTATGGAACCTTGTTCTCGACAGCCTCTTGCATCGCCTCAACTCAGATGGATTCTACACCAATGCATATGCAGACGATCTTACGATACTGCTCAACGGAAAGTTTGAAGGAGTTCTGTGCAATCGAATGCAGAGTGCCCTTCGCTTAGTCGAAAAGTGGTGCAGGGAGCACTCCCTGTCTGTAAACCCCAGGAAGACGGAGATGGTGCTCTTCACCAGAAAAAGGAGGATGGAGCCACTGCGACCTCCGACCCTCCTAAACACACAACTAAATTTTGCATCTGAGGTAAAATACCTTGGGGTCACCTTCGATGCTAAATTAACCTGGAATCTTCACTTAGAACGAAGACTAAAGAAGGCATACATCTCTTATGAACAGTGCCGCAGGACCGTGGGTAAAACCTGGGGGATGAAACCCAGGGTCGTAATGTGGATCTATACTGCCATCATAAGACCTATGATTGCCTATGGAGCCGTAGTTTGGTGGCCCAAGAGTCAACAAAAAACGGCAATGCTTAAGCTCAGTCAGGTACAGAGAACTGCCTGTCTAACTGTAACGGGAGCTATGAGAACAACCCCAACCAGAGCCATGGAAGTAATGTTGTGCCTGCCTCCCCTAGATATTTATCTAAGGGAGGTGGCTCTGACTGCATTGATAAGGCTCAAAGTCGTTGGTGTGCAACCTAGCATAGAATGTGGAGAGACTAGACGCCACCTGTGGGAAGGGGCAGTCGTAAAACTGCCACTACTGCAGGTAAGTGCAGATAGCATACCTCCCAAGTTTGTCTTCGACAGACTATATGATGTACAAATAAAACCATTTGAGCCTATAACCGAAAGTGCGGTTAACATTTTCGTGGATGGCTCAAAAACCAAGGAAGGAGCAGGCTGTGGAATGTACTCCCGAAGCTTGCGAATTGAACTTAAATAGCCTATGGAGGGACACGCAAGCATAGTTCAGTCTGAACTTGCTGCAATATCCATAGCCGCAAAAGAGATTGTTCGCAGGAATACTGAGAACAAGACTATTAAAATCTACACGGATAGTAGACAAGCACTACTGGCCTTGAAAAGTTGTAAACTTACAGCCAGGTCAGTACTAGAATGCCATAATTCACTGGAGGATGCTGCCCGCAAAAACAGAATTTCTGTGTGCTGGGTTAAAGGACATGCACAGTGCGAAGGTAACAAATCAGCGGACAAATTGGCTAGAAAGGCAGCCGGTTCAAACATTATCGGAGCCGGCCCTTCAAACCTACCTGTCGCGACGACGATACATATGATAAAAAAGATCACCCATGAAGAATTTAGGGCAAGATGGGACGAAACAACTAACTGTCGACTGGCCAGGGAGTTTTTAAGCTACCCTAATGAGTCTGCAGCAAAAGCATACCTGGATATGTCAAGGAAGACCCTACGACTCATGGTGGGGATTCTGACTGGACACTGCCAGCTAAGGAAACATCTCCACACAATGAGATTATGCAAGACACCTATATGCAGAGGCTGTGAACAGGAGGACGAAACAGTAGAGCATCTGCTCTGCGATTGCGACGCTGTTTCGGAACTAAGGGCATCCATTTTGGGAGAACGATGGCCAACCATGGCTTTTCTTAGAACAGCCTCCTCGGGCAACATCGCCGCCTTTTTTACAACACTAGGCTGGACGATGGCCTAGATGGATTGGTTGACCTGGAGAGGACGCACAGGGGGTCCAATGGGGCCTAAGTGCCGCGGCCTTTCAAGGCCACCCTCTCACCATTTCCAGATTCCAGAAGCCTCAGATAGAGTAATGCAAATTAAAGACGATTTCGGACTTTACTAAAGTGGACATCAGCGATCGACTGCTGAAAAAATAAATGAAATATTTCATTTAAGATAGGAAAGTGGCGATTTCTGAGAATTTTGTATGTCTGATAGCCTTGCTAATGCATGTGCAAACTGTGCCTTTAAAAACGAAATTTTGCTAATATGAATCCGGCAATTTTAGAGGTGATCAATTCTAGAATGTAGCACTATCCCGGTATGTATAATGAGTATTATTTTTACAACAGTAAGAGTTTTTCCTTACCAGATGTCGGCTCATCACAGAACATCAAAGAAGGATTTGTTAAAACCTCAGCTGCAAATGACAATCTTTTCAGTTCCCCTCCAGAAATTCCTTTCAACCTTCCTGGAATTCCTATACAGGTATTTTCACATTTATTTAATGACATCTAAAATAGAAATGATTAGGTACTACTTGTAGTAAACGAGTAGGGAAATTTTGTATTATTATTACAATTTACATTTTTGCAAATGAGGCATTTTTAATATAACGCATTATAATAGATGCTTGCTGTACCTATCCAGGAATTTGCACGTTTTTAGAGAGTCAAAATGCATTCTAAAAATGTAACGACTTAGATGGAGATAGCAAATACTGCCTATTATCTTTAGATTTATGCAAAGAATTCAATACAATTATTTCATATTATTTTTAGAGTAGAAATATAAAATGTATTTAAAAGTCACAACGAATAGTAAACAATTTATACAGATTGAAAGAAAAGAAAAGTAAGTGAACTACGACAAGGTTCTAATCTCTTATTTGGCTATATCATTAAATTCAACGATTCGGTCATTTGTCTCTCTTAAACATTTTTTCCATACCGATTACTTAGTATCTTTGAATAATGGAGTAATTGATTTATAAAAAGATATGTAGAACTCACTCGAACAATTACTTTTTAAGACTTTTAGATACGTCCTCGAACGTCAAAGTTAAAGCGCTAACAATTAAATTATATAATAAAACATAAGGTTTTTGAGACTAGAAATAGATGCTAGCCAATTTACTATTAAAATATGATACAAAATGTGTGTTTAGAATTTCTTGTAGAATTCCATGTAAAGTAAGTGAAATTTTGCTCATTTTTGCTTGTACCTTTTTTGACATTTTGTTCTATCTCCTATAGTAAAACTGATATGAGACCTGTTCATTTTTCATTGGACAACTCTGCACACTGAAAACTGAAAATAATATAGGCTGACTAAAAGTCAGGGTAAACCGAACCGATGTTTCTATTCATGAGATAATGATGTGTTATTTCGATTTTGTAATCGACTATCACCATATTATTAAGAATAGCTAATCCGAAAAATTTTAAATAGTTCTATTAAAAGGTGCTATCTGAAAATTAGCATTCGTATAAGGATAAAACAGAACTAAACGTAACATTTAGTTCATTATAATTTAACATATTACACCTTACTTCAATTTTGTTCTAAATATTAACGCGTTCATTAAAAAATCTGAAAAATACATTTAAAGTTTCTCTTTTGTTAGCAATAATAATAATACTAGATGTTGTGTTAGGTGGATTTCTTCATCATTACCCATCCTAATTATTTTTTAAGCCACTGAGATGACATTTAAAAAAATGCTGGTTTTTAAATATCTGTACTTATATAAAAGTCTTTGATGAAATATTTGAAGATAAGGCACTATTTCCCTGACGAGTAGCAAAATTATGTGTTTTTAAAGATGCTTTCTTTTTTATTACTGTTTTTGTCAAAATGCTTTTCTTCAATATACATGCTTAAGGTAAACACAGTTTCTATCTTCTCCAAGATTCAGAACAAATTATGGGAAGGATTATATTTTCACATCGGTATTATTTATTATAATAATTTGCTTAAATCTGCTAAGCTTATAAATCAACTTAATATTTCTAAATCAGAATATTTTCCGAACTCCTCTTTGACTTTCAGTTTTATTTCCTTTTATATAATATCAAAATAGTTATATTTTAACTGTGTATTATTCCTATTATAATAGTAACTACACCTCTTTCTTTTGAAATCATATATTATGTGATATTTTCACATTTTTCAAAATTCTCTGAAACGAGGAAGGAATTTGTCTAACTTTCTCACTGGCATTTGCCATATGAAGAACTCTTGGGCAGCACCACCTTTTTTAATGTCTAGAGTTTTCGGGATCTCAATAGTAAAAATGAATTTACTACGCCCTGTATAAAGTTGGTTTTTGAAGTTCACTGCTCATGAGTCGATACAGTACCTGTCAATGTGCATTGAAAAATGATTTTCAATAGTTTTACTCTCTATAAGAATGATGAAATAGATATACCTCAGATATTACTTCATTGACTCTCTTCATTCTTTGTTCATAAGAAATATGCTTATCCATTCTAACAAGTGCCTAAAAAGTATAAAATATATTAATAATACGGATATACAATTTTGAAATATGGCAATTTACCTAATTAAAGAGATATTCTTCTAATAGAATATCAACCTCGAAAAAGCACGTTAGTGCTGAATTGCTTAATATTCTTTACATAATTATCGCACAACGTCTATTATCGCTTTTTATATTCCACCTTCAATTTTACACACAAGTTCTCCCAAATCATACAAGGTAGGCTGATATTATTGTTTTTTTTTTGAATTCCTAGCAAAATTCCAAGTATTTTTATGTATAATGTCCTATACCTAAATTAAATTATTTTTGACTTATTCATCGCTAAATTTTGAAATGTAATACCACGAATAATTATTCAAATACTAAATTTCTCCCTTAAAAAACAAATTTTCAAAAAATCGTGTCAATATGTCAATATAATTTTGTTTATAGAATTTAAAATTGTTTACCACAAAAGGTGGGTGGATATCAAAAAAATATCAAAATGATAGTTTTATTACATATTATAATACATTATTTTACAGAATTTAAAAAATAATTCATTTTACAAAGGGTTCGAAATGCTTTTCATTTGTTAATTACCAAAATGTTAGGCAAATTGTGAAATTGTTTTTGAGTATTTATAAACTATACTTGTAACATAACCTCGCAGGAAAAAATCAAGAAGTGTTTATTCTATTGACCGACCACTCTATCTAACCCATCGATTACCTTCTGAACTCTCCAGTTTTATCGTCGACAGTGACTTATTAATTAGTTAGAGCATGAACCAAAAGAAACCAGCAGTAATCGCAATTATCCGGTGCTGCTTACAGAACCACATTGAAAAGTCCGGCTGGTTTCGGGACGGAAAAATTAGGGCAAACGCATTGTGCAATTGCGCATATTTTGGTAAACTCAAAAACAAAATTTCGTAATCTGTATTTAAATATTTTCTTTGAGATATTTTGGACTTAAAATATGGACAATCAGGCTCCTTTTAAGTTGTATCAGCTTCTTTTAAGTTCTGATCAAAGTGTTCTCAGCTGGTCTTTTATAGTTTTGCCCTTTTAGGAAACTTATAGAAATTAATGGTAAAAAAAGTTATCCTGTAGACATGAAAAAAAGTAGTTGAAACAACACTATAATTGGTCTACTGCCAGAAAAGTCGCGCGTACTATATTGTAGATGTAAACAATGAGGCCAAGGTAAAAGCTATCAATAATGGGGTTTTTCCCTATACAATTCGTAATAAGTAATTTTTCATAATCTATAGTAACAATATGTACTCAATATGACTATTGGGTGTAAGTACATTCGAGAAAATTCCTTTCTAAATTGCAAGTTTCCTAAATTAGTCGAACTCAGAACAAGACACTGGTAATCTTTTTCGGCGGTCTTCCCCTAGTTACTAAAAAATAGCGTTAACCTTTTCAGGCATGAAGGGTGTGAGCCCTCAAATGTTGCAAATGGGTACGTTGAGAATTGTGTATTTAACAAGTTAAAAAAAAAGCAAAAATATTTCTTGGAGAACCCTACATATAAAAAGTTTAAACTAAAACTGAGCTTTATCCACAATACTGAAACAGAATTTTTGCACTCGGCGCGCGTTTCGCTAACCATGTTAGCATCATCAGGAGATGATTAAGACTAAAATTAAAATCTACCTAACTCCCTTTTATACTACTGTTTGCTCAATCGAGCGGAACTAAAAAGAACCAATCCTGGAATCCCACTAGTCACGCTGGATTAACCAATATAATGGACTATACGGAATAGGCCCTCTATCTCTATTTAAACTATTCTTACATTTAATAATTTCTATACTTTCATATGCGTCTAATAATCTCCTATCAGTTATATTATGAATTAATTTTAAATTCTTTATTGTTATTCTATGATTATTATCAAAAGCATGTTCGGCAACACTTGATTTTTCTGTTCTACCATACTTTAAATGAGCTAT
>MU184421.1:0-12934 GCA_016904865.1 Pissodes strobi | reverse complement strand
AACACTTTAAGCCTTGTTTTATGCGCTCCAATATAACTACGATTGCTAACACTAGCATTCTAGATCGATATTACGATATTTCTTGCGTAAACCTTTAAACTCAGAATTCTGACTTTTTATCGCAGAATTCTGACTTTTTATCTCAGAATTCTGACTTTTTATCTCAGAATTCTGATTTTTTTATCTCAGAATTCTGACTTTTTATCTCAGAGCTGTTTTAAAATAGTTTCTCTCGTGTGACCCCAGGACGCCGTCGTATAAATAGGCTCCAGCCGACCAATAACGCAACGCGACGTTCACGATCGAAAGTGTACCACGTGACGCGATAATTTCTCTATATAAGTTGACTTGCGCGTACCTGTACCTACTGTTTCATATCATTTCGAACTTGCTTGATTGTTCTTTGAGTGCGAGTACGATAGGTGCTCTTTCAGGAGTTTATGTTGCGAAAGTACATCCACACCACAGCTCTCTTATGGATCTTAATTAAACTAATAGGAATTCACAAAAGTGACAGTTAATGGGCGGAGCTAGATACAATTTATGAAATTTGAAAACAAAGCCAGTACTTTTTCTGTTAGATTAGAACTGATTTTGGGCATGCCTTGGGTTAGTTTTGGTTAGATTTAGTTGGTTGTGCCCCCGAAGCGAGCGGAGGGCCATGCGTTTTCCCTCGCTCATCTAGCTCCGCCCATTATCTGTCACTTTTGTGAATTCTTATTGGTTTAATTAAGATCCATAAGAGGACCGTGGTGTGGATGTACTTTTACGTTTGGGTTTTGCTGATCATTCGAATTTGAGTTTCGGGTGTAATCTATTTTTTTCTACGACTGACCTGAAAATAGACAAAAGCGCACTAACAACTACTGCTCTTGAAAACTGGACATTTCACACGCTTATTCGGGCATTTAGATAGATTAAAGGGCTTCGTCTCCGTTTTAGAGCTTCGCCCTCAGAGGTCCCATTCCTAGATCTCTAAAAAAGGTGGCCCAATTTTAGAGCTTCCCCCCCCCCCCCCAGGAGCCCCTTTTTGCAAAACTGTAGAAAATGGGACTCTCATACCAGAGGCTGGGGCCCAATTTTAGGGCTTCGTCCCCGGGGGCTCCATTCCTAAATCTGTAAAAGAATGGGACTCCCGTACCATAGGCCCCATTCTAGGGTTTCGTCTCCCTGGGGCCTCATTTTAGGGTTTCGCCCCATTCAAAGCTTCGCCCCCCCATTTTAAAATCTGTGAAAAATGGGCCCCATATCAGGGCTTTGGGCCTCAAGGAGCTCCAATTTAGGGCTTCACCTCCGGATGCTCCCTTTTCCCAATATGTAAAAAATGGGCCCCCCGAGGGAAGGCAAAGCCATAAGAGGAGACCGCCGGTGAATAGCGCCTTTTTCCAAAGATATAAAAAGAATAACTCCAAAAATAAAGGGCGAAACCCTAGAATGAGGGACGACACCCAAAAAGGGGCGTTGTCCCAGCCCTGGCATCTCAATACCTACTGATCAACTAATCACACAAATTGCTGTAGAAGTGTTTGTATGGTCTTTGTAAACTATAAATTTTAATTTAGACAAGATGCTTGATATAATATATTATAATAAATATTATATAATATCAATATTATTTGCAGTCGTAGAAAAAGTATAGTATGCAACGCGTGTGAAAATCACGTGTTATTTTCAACACTTGTTGCACAATATACTATTGGAATTTACTATTTGGGTTTTAGACATAACTTTGTTTTCGTGTTTAGGAAATATATTTTTGGTTTCTGCTTTTAGGCTATTTTTAAATTGAATTGAATTTTGCTGTTGCTATTAGGTTAAGAATGTGTTAGATATTTTTTGTCTCATTTTTATCTTTTTTGTTTTTTGAAAGGATTTTTTCTGTGTTTGAATGTAAGGGTGTTTTTTGATTAGGACTTCATTTAAAGTGATAACAAGATAGCGATTTTTAAGTTTTTTTTTTAAATAAATAGTATATACTGTCTCGAAAAAAAGCAAAACTTTCACAAACTTCGGCAGATCCTAGACGAATGAAGAGAATGTGGCTAGAAGAGAGCCAAGAGGAACGCGAGAACCGATTGGAGCTTTTACGCATTCGAAATGCTTCATCTAGATCCTCAGAAACTCAGTCAGAGCGCCAGTTCCGTTTGAACTCTCAACGATAAAGGCAAACTGTTGCAGAACAAAATAGGATAGGATAATGACATGATAGTTATATGTCCAAGCTGGCATGCCTTAAAATGGAGAGGGGGATCAAAAGGCATATGTTGTTCTTCAGGAAAGGTACATTTAGAACAGATTTAGGAATCACCAGAGCCATTGAAATCGTTATTAAACGGAGAACATCGAATAACAAAACAGTTTTTAGAAAATGTACGAGCATGATAATAGTGCTTTTCAAATGACTTCGTTCGGAGCTAAACAAATAACTGAAGAACCTTTAATACCTACATTTTAAATTAAATAGTTTATCATTTGATTGGATCTTTGCTCCATTCTGATATTCCAAATTTAACGAGAAATTATTTCATTTCTGATTTTTAGGAGCAGGTCAATGTGAGAAGACAGTATATTCCTAATTTGGACCCCAATGTAATAAATGAGCTACAAGCAATGTTACATAATATTATTAATAATAATCGGAATGATTCTAAGTTCGTCACTAATACAGATCGAAGAACGCCCGCAGACCATGCATGCCGGTACAATCAATGCCCCGACAACAAACTCTTTTGATTGATCAGGTGAGATATTCTCTTGCGCTCACGTGATGATCGTTTGCAGCGTATCAGTAAAGCACATCGATCTTACGACTCATTACAGTACCCGCTGACGTTTTGCCGTGGAAAAGATGGTTATAATTTCGCAATATACAATTTTAATCCTCAAACCGGCTTATTAAAATATAACAAGAATAGCCGGATGTTTGAAGGACAGTATATGGAAAAACAAGTTCCTATAAAAATAGAAGCAAATACCAGAATATATAAATCATGCGTGAGGCCAATAATCACATATTCCGCAAAAACCAGGGCAGACACCAGCAGAACCAAGAGTATAACCCGAACAGCAGAGATGAGAACGCTGCGAAGTATCACTGGACACACGCTACGTGACAGAATACCCATCCAAGAAATAAGACGAATGTGCGACATACATGACGTTGCAAGATGGACGAGGCAGAGACGGCGAGAGTGGAACCAACACATCAACAGAACGGATGACAATAGAATTGCTAAAATTGCGAGACCCGGAAAACCACACTCTAGAAGACCGCCAGGCAGACCACCAAAGAGGTGGAGGGATAGCTGGATGTCGACATTGCAACGAACTCCTTGAAGCTGGAAAAACAGGCTGAAAGCCTATTTCAAGAAGAAGAAGAAGAAGAAGAGAAGAACAAGAAAACCTCCTCTTTACAGTTTTATATTTAATTAATTCAGGTTCGATTCAATGTATATACACACTCACATCGTTTTCCAACACTCTTCAGTCAGTTTTTGTTCGACCAGTACGCCAAAATTCAAACTGAACGATTAGTATTCAATCAAACTAATCAAAACAAACATAAGAGTGGATTCTTATATAGATTTACAAGACGCGTACTTACGTTCGTAAGTACGGCCATCCGCATTTATTTATTACTATAACGACGAACCCAAAATGGAGTGAAATATCGCGGGAACTGTTTCTTGGTCAGATGCCATACGATAGACATGACATAATTTCACGAGTATTTGATTTAAAACTTAAGAAGTTAATGTATTTACTTACATAGGAAACACTTTTTGGAGCAAGGAGATGTTACATGTACACGGTGGAGTTGCAAAAACGTGGTTTGCCTCATACCCATATTCTTATATGACTAGAAGATAATTTAAGACCTAACCAAATTGATCAAGTCATTAGTGCTGAATTGCCAGACCCTCAAATAGACCCAATACTTCATAATATTATTAAAAACCATATGATTCACGGCCTCCTGTGGTACACTTAACATAAATCCACCTTGCATGAAAGACGGTCATTGTTCAAAACGGTTTCAGAAAAAAAATTGATAATGAAACAATCAAGGGTGAAGACGGATACCCATCATATCGGCGCCGCTCGCCTCAAGACGGTGGATTCACAACCGAAGTTAGCATGCGTGATGCGTGATCAGCAAATAGTTGTGGGCATTAGATCGGTTGTTCCATTGTTCCGTATTCACCTGTACTCTCTAAAACATTTATAAGGCATATTAATGTCGAATCATGTAGCAGTGTTCAGTCTATTAAATACATCTGTAAACAAGGGAATTGATCAAGCTACCTTTGGTTTACAACATGCAGATCGGGATGAGGTAACGAAATACCATTCGGGCCGCTATATTAGCACATCAGAAGTCGTGTAGTGTATGCTGGCTTTTCCTATTACGAACGATATCCTACTGTAATGCACTTGGATATTTATTTGGAAAATGCACAGAGAGTTTTTGACGCCAAAAATATAAGAGAGCGGTTGAATAATCCACACCAAACTAAGCTTTTAGGATTTTTCCGACAATGTCAACATGACGAATTTGCAAAAACCCTTCTGTATAATGAAGTTGCTTCACACTATACACGTACAACCAAATACAAGGTGTATTTATTCGGCGTAAACGTGGGCTACCGTGGAAGAACATCTTGGAATTTTAAAGATGCTGCACTGGGTACAATGTACAGGGTTATCCAACGAGGACTAGACAAGACAATTTTTTGACTTTCCCTGTACTTTTATAAAAAAAAAACTGAAATAGCCATCTTATGTAATTTTCTCCCGCGAATTCGGATATGTTCAGCAAAAAACAATTGAACATCAAATAAAAGTGCTAGGGGTCACCTTGATATTTTTTTAAATGGAACACCCTGTATATTACTACATTTTTGGACTCTCTAGAAAAATCTAAACACATTTTGTGCATAATATCCTATACCTATCTTTAGCTGTTTACCAAATATTGACAGTTGAAAGTCGGGTATTTTGACAATTTGACAGGCTCTAAAATCTAAACCGCACAAGATCAAAGAAAACGGTTTGCACATTCCTATCTTAAGTTTTCATAAACTATCGAATGACAGTATCTTCGAATTTAACCTGCGGATGAAATTAACCGGAACTTTTAAACCTCCGGTTAAATTCAAAGTTACTATCATTCGATAGCTTATGAAAACCCAAGATAGGAATATGCAAACCGTTTTCTTTGATCTCGTGCGGTTTAAGCAGAATTCGTATAGCAACGAATCACGAAACACGAATCACGAATCGTTGTTTTTACAAAGTCGTGAAAAGTGACCATTTCATACGAAGACGAAATTCGTAGACGTTTCTAGAAAATTTCAAATTTTCACTGACATTTACGTTTGACGATAGGTTAGGAGGGTTGTGTCCTTTTTGTGTTTTTCAAAATTAATAATTAATATTCTAATATGAATGTATTTTATTGCCGACATAGACGTAGACGTGTAATAGGAGCTTACTAAGACTTGTTGCTTAAGATCATAGATAAATATTAAGGGGGAAAGATGCGACAAAAAAGAATAATAAGTCTATTGGTGTCTGTGAGATCTTTAAGCAAGCGCATGGATCATCTCATAATTTCGTGCAAAAAATGAGGGTAAATGATGAGAAAATATTTAGGAACTACCATAAAATGTCTTTCAAAGACTTCGATTTCCTTGTGGAAAAGATTTCTCCATATACAAAAAAAAAATACCACACCCGAGAGCCAATTTCAGCACCAGAGATGTTATCTCTTACACTGAGATATAGGTATAGTTTAAGATAGAACTATTATCATCAGTCGTTAATATTATTGGTACAGTAGAGCGTCAATATCAACCGTAGTTCATTATTATTTTCATATTTTATTTTTAGATATTTAGCTGCCGGTTGTCATAAAGAGCTTATCTTATAATACTTAATAATTATAAAAACAAAAAATATCTTATTTACTTAAAACTCTTCACATATCATAGGTAAATATATAAGGGCGAATCCAATATCATACATACGAAAAAATAACGAAAACAAATCAAAACTTAAGTATTCTAACCTAAAAACCAATATGCAAACTGTCAAATCGGCCGAAATTTTTCACGAATATCGTAAAATCTTGAAATGAACTCAAGTTTCCCGCGCCGCAGATTATAAATTTCACGAATACGTAAAATCTTAAATTGTGCACCTGTCAACTCTCCCGTCAATTAATCTGACCAATGGCGTTAAAATTCGTGATTCGTTGCTATATGAACTACCCTTTAGATTTTAGAGCCTGTCAAAGTGTCAAAATGCCCGACTTTCAACTGTCAATATTTGGTAAACAGCTAAAGATACGTATAGGATATTATAAACAAAATGTGTTTAGATTTTTCTAGAGAGTCGAAAAATGTAGTAATATACAGGGTGTTCCATTTAAAAAAATATCAAAGTGACCCCTAGGACTTTTATTTGATGTTCAATTGTTTTTTGCTGAACATATCCGAATTCGCGGGAGAAAATTACATAAGATGGCAATTTCAGTTTTTTTATAAAAGTACAGGGAAATTTAAAAAACCGCCTTGTCTAGTCCTCGTTGGATAACCCTCTACATTCGAATAATAATGAATGTTTTAATTTACGATTATTATTGCATACAGGCCGCGGTCCTACTTCTTTTCTGGACTTGAAAATAGTTGAAAATATAGAATATCCTACATTCCAAGCACCTTGCAGAGGACTTCGGCTGCTTGATAATGACCGGCATTGGGACAAACACCTTGAGGAAGCCACCATAAGTGATAGTCCCAGTCGTTTGAGTCATCTATTCGCCATTATGTTAGTCTTTTGTGGACGGCAACGGTAGGAAAAATACCTACGTCATCTTTCAGAAGATTATTAGCGTGAAGGCGTGCTTTAAATGAAAATATTAACCAAGAGTAATTAATCGGTACCTATGTTCGTTAGAAGAAAATATTATTTCAATAGGAGGTAATCCACTTGCTCAGTATGGATTACCGGATCCCCAACTAAACTTACCTATATTAAAATACGACCTACAATGCCAACACAAATTATAATCCGATAGAAATGACAAACATCGTAAATACAAACAGCGGTAATTTAACTCTGGAACAAAGAGAATATATATAATGAAGTCATTCGAAGTGTGTCTACTGATCTCGGTAAAACTTTTTTCCATGATGCACCAGGTGTATTTGACAAAAATTATTTTGGCTGAAATTAGAAAACATGGCAAAATCGCAATAGCAGTATTCTCTTCTGGAATATCCGCAACTCTGCTTCCTGGTGGCAAAACAGCTTCTTTGTGGCGATTTTCGACAAACATTACATGTGGTGATCCGGGGAACCAGAGCGCATGAAATAAATAGTTGTTCTGTTCTTTGGTCAAATGTACAAAAATTGTCTTTGACTACGAATATGAGAGCGCAACAGGGAGGAAACAGCAACACCCGCGAATTTTCTGAGGTTTTATTAAAAATTGGAAATGGCACGTTACGTGCTGTAAATATCATCATAAAGCTAACTCACGCTCTGTGTCAAACAGTTATTTCTATGGATGCTCTTATTCGATCAGTTTATGGCGATGTTGGTCAAATTCTATCGAAAGAGAACAGTTGGATGTGCGAGCGGGCGATTTTAACACGAACAGTTGGATGTGCGAGCGGGCGATTTTAACACCGACTAACAAGCGGCTGCAATTAACAACAATATGTTGGCTCAAATTGAAGGAGACGAGGTAATATATACATCCATAAATACGGTTATCGATCAAGAGCAAGCCACTAATTACCCAACGACATTTCTAAAGTCTCTTAGTGCCGGTGAGCAGCGCATAAAATAGCTTTAAAAGCTGGGTGTCTCTATCATGCTACTTCGGAACTTGACTCCTTCAAAATTGCACAATGAGACTAGGCTGAAAATAGTTTCACTACAGAGAAATACAATCGAAACAACTATTCTTACAGGTTGTTTATTCTAAGAATACCCCTTATCCCAAATAATTTTCCTTTCCAGTTTAAACGCTTGCAGTTCCCTGTAAATGTCTACTTTGTAATGACTATTAATAAGTCACCGAGGCGCAGTTGCTTCTCTCGTAGGCAGCAGACTAGATAATTCAAGTCTATAATTTGATCAACTTGGAAAGTATATTAATAAATTTGCCGCAAACGGATTTTTTTAGCAATAGAACATATTGAGATAATGCCCTAACAATTATGCTGTTTTTCCGATTTATCTTACTGTATTTTAAAATTATTATCTCATAATTGTTAGAATATTTCTCTTATGCTCTTGTAACGAAGTGAAAAAGGAATATGGGCATGGCACCATCCATGAAAACTAGACATATTTATTTTTGAAGATTTAGCACGAGATCATCCATATAGCGTCTGGAACATCTCTCATAAACAAAAATCTCATGGATGCTCGAAGACAAAGACCCCTTATCCAAATCCATTAACTGAACGCAGGCATTTCGAATTATGCGGTTGATGCCGTACATCCTAACGACCTATCGGTAGTAAATTACTCACTGCGTAATAGCTTCACACAATCTTCATCCTGTAATTATTCGTCAACAGAAAAGGAACTCCTCGCAATAGTATGGACCACCAAGTATTTCAGATTCTGCTTATTTTGAATAAAATCAAAATGCTCATATTTTCAAATATTGATATGTCAGAAGAACTGCCTCAAATTAGCTTAAAATAAATAGACTACTTCTGAAGTGACTTATTTATTTATTTATTTATCAATATAAAGAAAACCCCAGTATGTTAACTTAACATAAAATATTTAAGACCATTTCATTTCATTAAATAATAACAATTTACAAAAGCAATGACAATTTCATGAGACAACATTCTTACAATAAAAATCCCAACAAAAATCTGTCATAGTAAGCCCAAAGTATTTTTCATTACAGATACAACTGACTAAAACAGAGTTTTATCCACAATACCGAAACAGAATTTTTGCACTCGACGTGCCTTTCGCTAACCATGTTAGCATCATCAGGAGATGTTTAAAACTCAGTATACTCAAGCCACTTGAATGACTTGAAAAACCCAGTTGCCCAAGGTTTAGCGGTTACTCAATCGAACGCGTTGGAGAAGTTTGTATGGACGGCGCCAACCAGACAGTCACCCTCCAAGGTAGAGCTGTCTCATTCAGAACTAAGTTGGTAGTGTCAGACCTCTTCTCGACGGTCAAGCCCTTGCATATCATTAGTCACATAATAATCTATTTATATAGTAGTTTAAGGATAACCTACTGATTGACAACTTCTCTATAATTATTGGTAGCATTCTCTCTATTTCCCGAGTTGGAAATTAGGATCACATAACTCTCACTTCACATACTCGCTAACTCACTCTCCACGAGTGCGTTGTTAAAATAGAATACACTGCTATATATAGCAGTAAAATCGAATCTACGATAAATTTGTCAAAGTTCTAAATAAAATAATCACAGAAAGGGCTCAGTCAAAGTGCGTTAAAGTGCTAAGTGAAATTATTAAGCTAAACTAATCTGCCATTAAAAACATTCAAATTCTTACCTAAATTAAGTAGTAAACCCTGACCATAAATAAAACCCAACAAATCTCTTAAAAAACTTTATTATAAACAGTGACCAAAATTTTTAAAAACAATTCCAACTATACCTCTACCGAAAAGACATGCGCATTATCTTGTAAGTTCATTAAGGTTTTGATTACTAGGCATTGTTACTGATTTACCGATGTGTCCTCTTTGCCTGACGTAGATTGATCCTAATCTGAGCTACATAACCTGCTCGCCAACCAGAGCACGTCGTAACAGGTTGTGACAAAATATATTTCTTTGTATATCTGAGATATTGGCAGTTAGAAACAAACTGTAAAAGAAATTTCTATAATTTGTTTTTTTTTACAAAACGAAGTTCCTGTCTCTTTTAAATTACATTTAACTTTCAGTTAAAATGGTCAACTTTATTTTTTAAATTCTGACCTGGATCTGTATTTAATTTTTTTAAAGTTTTCTTATCCAGAAAGCAATGATGTATCAGTCAGGTATATTTCATTTCATTGCAAATAAATTCATTATCAAAAAATTTGCCTGAGTGCGGCCCTGACTTTTTTCTCAAATGAAAAGATAGTAAAATTTGCAAACTAACCAAAACTAACGCAAGGTATGCCCAAAATAAAAAAAAACTTTTTACAAACATAACCTTAAAACACGCCTTGCCACTGCCGAACCCGGGGCCCAAGCACAAGCACAGTAGCTAACCACTGGACCAATAGGCCTGCTGAAAGCAATCCACTTATTAGACATTCTAAAAGTAAACAAACGCTCAATTGCGTTTAAACGGAAAGCGTCTTGTGAACTAGCCGCTAATCGATCATCGGTGCGCATCAGGAGTGAGTGTTCCCACCCAATCTCTAGATTTGGAATAGCGTATCCATAAATTGGCCAGCTTGTTCATCTAATTTGACTTCAATGGATTTTTTGATATGGGGCCACATAAAAGATCAGGTGAACACAATAATGGTAGGTACATGGTGTAGAAAATTGAAAACGTAAGACCCATTTAGCGTGTAACAAAACTACGCTCATAATGCTCATGATGCTATGCTTAAGGAAGAATGGACGGCGATCTGAGTTCTCAAAAAATTCAACGTACAATTCACTTATGATATTATTTAGTTTTAACTTAGTTAAAATATAGATATTTTGTACTTATTGACCGTTAAGCAAAAATGAGGAAAAATTTATGTTTTCAAAGTAGTAAAAGTGTCTATTTTCTGGAAAGATTCTGAATCAAGGAGCTTGAGCCCGAGGCAAGGTTGCGATGCCTAAAATTTTCCTCTTTCCTATTATATCATATGGGGTTTCCTCCCTGCCTGGAGTACTTCTGAATAAACCCCATATTAAAAACTGGGATATATCTATTGACACCTAGCCCCCTGCACCTTAAATGAGCTTCTAACGCAAATTTTATCACATTTCTTATTGGAGATAAAAACCAGGATCGCACTGCAATCGATCGAAATTGCAAAATGCCAAAATGCGGTCGGGCAAGATTGCATGAATGCAGAACCACCTTTACAATCGAAAGTATTCAAATCCAAATAAATAAATACTTTGACTTTTGAGATTAATAATATTTTTCTTCAGAAAATCATAACTGTTTTTCACTCAATAGACGACGTAAAAGTTCCACTTTATATTGATGAAAATTGCCGGGCGGCAGCAGAAATCTTTTGCAGCCGCTCGAGAAATTTAAAGAACTAAGTATTTTAACTTTATTCTAATATTTTATCGTTGACTTTTTAGTGCTCGTCTGTAGTCGTCTACAGCCTTGCCACGAAAAGTGTCTTTTAATAATATATTATATTATACAGTCACGGCTAGCAACCATCCGAATGTTTTTGTGCTCCCTTATAGAACTGGCCTTGCCGCCTCTACGTATGAGTCATCGCCGGCCGGGAAGATTCAGTAACTGTGAAATTATCTAGATGCCCTGGTCGAGAATCATATAGAGTGGCCTCGCTTCTTCCCGAATATATATGATAGATTTTAGATTGTATATAAATAGCGGATAGCGGCGAGTTGCAGTTAGTTAATCATTGAGTGTTAAATTGTAAAGAGCTATTAGTTGTAAAATCATAAGAGTAGTTTAGTGTGTTTAATTGTATACAGTGGTAGATAATAAAGAGAGTATTAGTTTAAAATAGTAAATGTTGTAATTTCGTTCAGAATCCACGGGAAAATCGTAACAATACTATATTACTTTTGATTTAATCGGAAGTTTATGTAGTTAGCTTAAAGTTTAGCAAATTGGATTATCTGTACCATGCATATACCTTTAAAATGATATTTAATTTTTATAAATAAAATGAAAGTCTGTGAATTATGACCTTTAGGAAGCCACTGAATATGCAGAAAATGTAATTTGATTTAGAATTTTTCGTAACAGCGGCAAATCTAACTCTAATAATATGAAACATACCCTAATAAGTCCTCCTAACTAACTGTGTTTCTGGCAGACTTTGCATTGAATTAGACATAATGTATCGAATCGGTCTCTATTTTACCTTCTGACTTATTTTACATATGTTTGATAAGTATATAGTTTACTACAGAATACATTATACTTTGACTTAGCAATTGTGTTGCAATAGATATAGTTTAATGGGAACAGCTGAAATTAAACAAACTTTGAATAAATTATATTTACCATTTTTGAGCAAATGTTTCTTTAGTACACTATCTCCAGGGCTTCTCTTGTAGCAGCAACACAATTGTGATTGATTTTGAGGCAAGTCTGTATTCGCAAAAACATTTAGAGAACTCCAAGTGTATGTTATTCTTTCCTCAAAAGGTACTGTTTTTACATTAAAATCAAGTTGATCGGATGAAGTACCATAAATTGGTATTCTGAACGACGTATATGTAGAGCTGCTCCCGCTCTAAAAATATAATGTTTTTAAAATTAATTGGTTCTTATAAGCTTAGCTCACATGAAAATATATTTTAAAAATAATGTCGCGACATAATTTTAAAAACAAGCCACACAACATCCGTTGGGTCAAGGTATATATGCGTTATATAACTGAGCTGTAACAGTTGTTTTTCTTCTCCTATATTTGAATTGATTTATTAAGCATTTACTGCCTGTAGTGTCTGTAGTTTAAAGCACGGGTCACACTAGGCTGGCGCCAGCTGGGCATTAAGGAAGTTGCTACTGTATGGCTGTATGACCCCAAAATTGTGTGTGGTTGAGAATCCTTTCAAATTTAGTAAGCACAAAAACAGTCTTGTAATAATTTTTATTTTGTGACAACTATTAAGTAAGTACTAAAGTGGTAAATTTTAGTTTTTAGTTTTATTTTAACTCACAATGTATGTATGTAGGTATATATATATATATATATATA
>MU184420.1:103038-141990 GCA_016904865.1 Pissodes strobi | reverse complement strand
TGCTTGTATATTGGAAAATCTTTAGCGTTGCCGGTTGGCAAGAAATTATGAGTGTTTCGGTAAAACATTCAGTGCTCGTGTGGACAGTAAATTTAGTCTTAAAGCATTATGTGTAGATTGCTTGTATATTTGAACACATTTATCGTTGTCTGTTTGCAAGAAAGTCATGAGTTTTTCAGTTAAACATTTCAGTACTCGAGTTAGACAGTAAATTCTAGATTTAAGTCAACATGTGTAGATTGCTTGTATATTTGAAAACATTTATCGTTGTCTGTTTGCAAGAAAGTCATTGGAAAATCTTTAGCGTTGCCGGTTGGCAAGAAATTTATAAGTGTTTCGGTAAAACATTTCAGTGCTCGAGTTAGACAGTAAATTTAGTTTTAAAGCATCATGTGTAGATTGCTTGTATATTTGAAAACAGTTATCGTTGCCAGTTGCAAGAAATTCATGAGTGTTTCAGTAAAACAATTCAGTGCTAAAATTAGATAGTAAGTTTAATTTAAATGATGAGGCGTAGAGTTCCTGTATATTGGGAAACATTTGTTTCTGTAGTCTGTAGTATTCGATAATTAACAGAGTATCCCATTAAATAATTAGTGTTATCTTACTTCGAATTTTATTTAACTAATGCACTGCGGACAAGAATACGCTGATTTAAATTATTTTATGGTTTATGGCTAGTAAAATATAATATTCTAGGAAAGTTGCTACACTGAAAAATAGCACAGTGTCTAATTAATAATACCAGTGTCATTTTCTTTAATGTGCCGGTTCTGATTGTCTGACGCTGTAGATACGAGGCGTTATTAAAAAATCAGCGAATACATTTAGCCACTGATAAAAGCGCCATCTCGGATGTAAGGCTCAATTTTATGGGCGATTGTTAAGTCGATCGTGTCCATAATTTTCATTGGCGATAAATCGTTTTCATGGAAATTAATCTATTGTCAAAAAAGGTAATCCCATTAGGCAACATCTGATATGAACATAGCCCAAAATTGCACAAAAACTGGAATCGGAACGCAGCGACTTTCTGATTATCAACGCCCGTTGTAACTGTCAGAGCGATGCCACAATGACGTACATTTCGCAAAATATTTTTTGTTCACGTCTGGTATCCGTTTATTATTCCGTTTCAATGTAATGTTTGAATTTTTGCACCGCGAAGGAAAATTCTATGGATTCCGCGTTTCCGAAGACAGTCACGAGCTGTCATTTAAACAGGCGCCCGTTTTGTGGAGCGCGTGCCAATCTCTGCTGCAAGCCGTGAAGATAGGGCCTCCAGGGATTCCCTGGCAGAATCAAATCAGACCTCTGAGCAAGGAAATAAACGCGATGATAAGCGCTGTTTCTCCCAACGATCAACTGGCTAGGGTTGTAATCAGCACGATTCCGAGGGAAGCCAGGGAAAGAGGTAGAGAACATTGTATTAACAGGGTAATATAATATACTATCACCAAGAAAATTGGAGATCCTTATGGGACGTCCGACTATTTGATTTATACATGATTACAATAAGAGACCCTCTGTAATTAAGGTTATGCGGCTCCACATTCTAATTTTCTATTTTATATATTTTGGTAAAAATGAGATTAATTTGTAGGAATATTCCCAGAGGACGCTCTTAAGGAAAGATTCGAGCAAGTAGAGAAAATAGCTAGAAGATTAGATTTGGTGCCGGCCGAGGGGGCTCCTTTATTAGTGCACGTCCTCTCTTATATACAATCACTGCTCCTATTCAAATCCGCCAGTCGCATCACTCAATCCGAACTGAACGACGAAAAGGTAGATTTCAGCAAATGGAACACAGACGACATCTTACATAGGGCGAAGTTCTGGCTGAGCCGAGGCGATTTGGTGCAGGCGTTGAAGTATATGAATCTATTGAAGGGCGCTCCTAGGTAAGATTCCTCTCCATATGTACCTGCCTACAAATCATTGAATTCGTCCAGTGTAATAAGTTACCACTATGTATATCAAATCAAATCAATTGTCAAGAAGGAAACAATTCCTATAGACAAAGTAATAAGATACAAAATACAATATTATAGATACAAAAAAATAACAGATATATAAATATTTCCAAACTACATCTAGACACATAAGAACGTTTACCATTACGAAATACATTAAAAGTTTTCCCCAAGAAACTCGGCTACGCCATAAGAGGCTCGGGAAACTGCTATCTTTTGACTCCCCTTTTAAATTACTTATCATTCTGCATCAGCTTTAAGTGGATGGGTAATTGATTAAGTAGTTGCCTACTGTTATAAATGACAGAGTTCTTTGCCTGTGTAGAAGTGGGTATAGGCAAAGGTAAATTACCAGCACTCCTAGTAGGATAATGATGTATGGCATTTGTGTCACTCTTATATTTTTGTGTATTAAGCAAATATATTCCAAAATAAACAAGGCCGGCAATGTTAGTATACCGTGCATAAGAAAAAGTGGTTTACGCGAGTCTCTCAGGCGGGCCCCTACACATGTATCTCACCGTTCTTTTTTTGAAAAACAAACACGCTCTCAAATAGTCGCCCTGATCACACCCAAAAACAAATGTCATACCTCAGATGCGACTCGATCAATGAAAAGTATGTATCCCTAACCACGTGAGCATCCAAACTCCATAGCAGTTTGAAGCGAGCCTCGAACTAAGCTGGTTTATGGTCCTCAAATCTAAGTCTGCTATCAATAAAAATACCCAAAAACCTATTCTCCGACAAGTTATTCAAGCTCTCACTCCCCAAACACAACATTTAAGTTACATCTAAAGGACATCACACTAGTATTCGATACATTGAGTGACAAGCGGTTTGCATCGCACCACTGCTTCATCTTTGTCAAATCAGTGTTGATAGTGTGGCCGAGTACCGTGACATTCTTATTATGTCATCGGCAAACAGGGTAAACTATCCAGAGATGTCCAGCCCTGAGAAATCATTAATATAAATTAAAAATAATATCGGCCCAAGAGCCGATCCCTGAGGCACACCATAGTCTAGCTTCCGTTGTTCAGAACTGCACTAATTAAAAGAAACACTCTGCAGTCTTTCCGTTAGGTAAGACTTGAACCAGCTCAGTGATTTTCCTCGAAACCCATATGACTCAAGCTTCCATATTCCATGGTCCACACAGTCAAAAGTTTTCGACAGATCACAGAATACTGCTGCTGTGGCCTCCGCATCGTTGAGTTCCAAGTATGGGCTCAATATTTTATTGACCTCCAGAAAGGAGACAACTCTTATTTTGGTAATCTTCTCAACGACCTTTGTTAAAGTGGGCAGAAGAGCAATCGGTCTATAGTGTGAAGGACATTTCCCATCACCACCCTTAATTAATGGAGTAACAGTAGCAATTAATCTTCAAAGAAGAAGGAATGTTCCACCAAGAAAAGACAAAATAATGCATTCAGCCGAAACCCCCAGAACCGAATCCGGGAGCCTCAACAATACTATGGCAGAAATATCATCCCAACCCGATGTTTTACCATTCCTTATTTGCTTAACAATCGCTTTTAGTTCCAAAGTATCAGTAGGTGCAAAAAAAAGGAATCCTATTCGAAAGTGAAGTCGCTAGAGAGCAGAAAAAATCATTCAACTGAGTAGGAGACAGCCCAGAATCAGCCCCGTCATGCCTACTCTTACCCCTAATTTCATTGACAATATTCCAAGTTTCTCTTTGTCTGTTTCTGGACGAATTAATTCGATCTTGATAATACAACTTTATGGTACGACGATAAATCCTTCTAGTGAAGAAAATATTGCCAATGAAGCACTTTCTAACATAATGCAGACGACACAGATTGCTGGAAGAAACTCTCATTCCCTTTGCTACCCAGGGCTTTCTAGATGTTTGCCTTACATACTTAATTGGAAAACAGGAATGAAAATGCACGCACAGCCTCTTGCGGAAAGCCCCAAGAGGATCAGTGCTACACAAGACGGACTGCCAATCATCATCCATACAAACCTCCGCGAGCCTATTATAGTTCCGCCGAGTAAACAGTCTACTCTTTCTTTTCTCTCTCATTGAACCATTATTCTTTTTCTTCACGACAAACCTACACGAAATAGCTTCATGATCAGACAGTGCTGCATTTATTACTTTACATTCAACTTTATCTGCTTCTGTATTCGTACACACGTAATCAATGAACGTATATGAGTGTGCTGTAATTCGCGCAGGTGAGTAACTGAGTATCAGCATCATGTGAATTCATACAATGTATGTTCCAGTCGTCACAAAGAATTATGGCAGACTCCACTGGTAAATCCGACAATACAAGCTCAAGCCTGAGCCAAAAATCAGCAACGTTGCCAGCTGGAGCTCTGTACAAACATAAAACAAACAACTTCATGTCAGGACAATGAATCACTGATATTTCAAACACCCTATCCTCCCCTATATGACTAAATCCGCCATATATTTCAAAGTAATACAAACTCAAGAACGACTCTTTGACAAGTATCATTGTTCCCACATGAGTAAGATTCGAGCGACAATAACCATCCAACACTACATAATGTTGCAAACATATTGGTTCTCCAGGTCTCAGCCAGTGCTCACAGAAGAGCACTAGTTTTGATTGCTTCAGACTATCCAGTAAGACAGAAAGTTCATTCGATTTATTCCTGATCGACTGGATATTCAGAACCATCATTGCCCCCACATATTGAGCACCTCCACAAACCTTGTATTCAAAATTTTTATAACAATGAGAATAAAATATGTATTCTAATAGTGGAAATTTGTTTTTCAAATGTGAAAATAAAATTATCAATAGATATTTACTAATTGAAAGGGCCTCCACTTTTTTCTTTGTCCCGGGCCCCCACGTCCCTATGGGGGTCTAAAATATTACTATATCCTACAACATGCGTATTCCTCATTAACTCGCTTTTAAAATTGTCATTATATGCGTTGCTGGAATGAATACTCGAATGAAGGTCAATGCACCTAGGTACAGATGTAAGTGTTGCTCTGGTGGAGCAATAACCCGTGATGCAGTCTGATATTAACGCCATGCGTGTGAGCCCAGGGCCTTGCCCAAACTTAAAATTTTCTATTGTGATTATTAAGGTCCTACTCTTCCTACTATACAATTTGAAATACTTATTGCTTTATTCTACTATACATATATTTATAATCTAATTGAAGGTTGCTTTTATAACAAACGATCAAGTTAGTGAATCTGCTAATTGAGAACACTAACTTGTCTTAAAACCGCAAACCCAAGCACTCTCCTAACATTAAAACTCAGATATGCCACAACAGAATCATTATGTGCATAGTTCTGGGTGACATTAAAAATGGTCTTTGTTATTTCTTTCAAGGGTGCAAATGGTTTCACTATACCCGGCACTTCATGTAAGTCCTTGGACAGACTCACTGAACAGTTCATAGCACTCTCATCTCCCA
Organism: Pissodes strobi; assembly: GCA_016904865.1. NCBI lineage: Eukaryota > Metazoa > Arthropoda > Insecta > Coleoptera > Curculionidae > Pissodes > Pissodes strobi. The sequence goes on along the minus strand of MU184420.1, from coordinate 136,572 downwards.
GAATCAAGATTATCCTCCTGATGCGACCACCATCTGCTTCTGCCTTATCGGCCATCATTCTGCAATCATTCGTTTCTTCTGAAAGTAACACACTCGGTCCGCAGTTGTTGAATTCTTGTTTCCCTAGGCGTGAGATCTCCATTACAGGCATATTAATTTTCAGCTGAAAGTGTTTCAATTGAAGTCGCCAAAATTAGCCTCAAATTTTCTAGATCAACAATTATGTCCTTTAATTTTATATGTTTGGTTGTTAGCCTTAAAATATCCACTTACATATCGTTAGAAACTGACCGAGTATACTGTTACGGTAATTTTAACAATTCCGTATCATCAGGTTGTTCCGAGTTCACTTGTATTTATTTTTGCTTTAAAATAATATTGTAACAAATTGGCGCCCAACGTGGGGCCAATTTATTAAAATATTATTTGTTTTATTACTATAATTCAAATAAAGAGCCAATTTGTTACTCTAAAGGTTTAACTAATGTACTTTCCTTTTTAATTATCACTTTAATTAACCAAAAATACAATACACTTTTTTACATATCAGACGTATTAAGTTGGGATGCTGTTTCAGTTTGCAACAAGAAAAGTGATTGGCATTTTTCTTTCTATCAATTTAAATCATAATGTTAAGCTATTATTGTCAAACAATCTCAAAAAGCCCGGTCCTGTATTAATAATTTTAATAATACTGCTTAATTAAAATTGATGGTAATACATTGCTTCGAATTTCTGGTCGATACTTATTAAATATGCCAATTCAAGATAGAGGTTATTTTTAGTTTGTGCATGTGTAACTTTATTACTACTGCTACTACTAATGATGATAAGGAAGTTAAAAGTATTATATCAGGGATTCCAAAAGATAAATATAGTAAAATCATCAGAATCAAGAATTTTGATTTTATTATACTCCCTGTATTTCTAGGTCTGTCGCAAAACAGTGGGTGCATGAAATCAAGATTCTATTGGAGACTGAGCAAGCGGCCAACATTTTAATGATCCATGCAGCTTGTAGCGGTTTAAAATACTTGTAACCAAATTATAATCCACGTGACCGAGGAATATTAAATAGTATTATTGGTTTAATGAAGATCGCTGAGCGTTAAAACCTTGTAATCGTCGTACCCTTCATTTGCTGCAATTTTGCGTAATATATTAAATTTCAAGCATCCATTCAATTAATAGATTTTTCTTTCATCGAATACCCCAGTTATTACGAAGACGAATATGCATAAAACATGTCACTAAAGTTACAATGACTGTCACACAGAGATACCATTTTTTTTATTTTAATAGAATTCCTGACCTCTTGAATATTCTGATATGCGGGTGCCATTTTAAATTACCTTACCAATGATGAGTCATAAGAATCCACAAAGCTTCGGCGGAGTCGAATTATTTAAAATATTAAACAACTAGACAACGTGGCATACAGGAAGCATGACTTTAGATCTGACCAGTCCCAGTAGTAAATAGGCCGTTTGAATGAAATAAACATCCTGTATATGTACATTATTACAACCCCAATAAATCCTCCCTGTATCATATAATAGAACCTATATATTGATCAAACATCCGAGAATCTCTCTGTTTGATCAATTCTTTATTTTTAATTATGTTTATTTCTTCGCTGTTCATATAATTTAATGTTACGACAATTATATATAGATGTCTAGTTAGTGCAAAATTTTAGAAAAACACTGCGTTCCAATTAGGTTCTGTTTTGTTGTGATATAAATAAATAACTAAAATGGGAAATACCGAGAGTAATGTCACAAGTGGAGTCAAGAAACAAGCGGGAGCTGCCATGCAGCCCATTTACAAACTCTGCGATTTGAAAGGCAAGTATTTTTGTTACCCATTTCCTTAGTAAAGTTACCGGTTTTTATGGTTCCAGGTGGTGGTTTACTAGTGGAACTGATGAAACGTGCTACTCAGAATAAGCAGTTCGCTGAAATAGATCACGCTATTAAAACTAAGGTACGTCTTTTAGTTGCCAATAATAGTAGTCATCTTCTACACTAAAATATTCCAACAACGGAGACATATTTTAGGTGGAACATTTTCTCTATAATAAAGGCGCAGGCCGGTATATTCCCATATCGCAGATGGTGCTCTTGAGAAACAAGGAAAGAGGCAGACATAAATTGGTAAGAATTTATGCCCACATTTGAGTCCAAAACTTCCATATGCAACGCCTTCATTTCAGTTGCCGCAACTTAAGGGAATGGAGAACCCTGACGAATTTGAGGTAGACGACGAAGGACCGGAAATTAGCGAGGAAGAATATCAAAGAAGTAGGTTCAGATTACGGACTGAAAACACATTATTTACTTTAAAAAAAAATATAATATTTTTAGATCCTTCGAAATACAGACACGTGTGCTGGAAGTTGAAGGACAGAGGTGCTGTAGGAGAAACTATTTTGCATCTTTGCTTGTTGAACGCCACATCTCTACACGCGGATATCGCGAAGCGCTTGTTGAGATTTTATCCTAAACTGATAAATGATATTTATATTTCAGACGAATATTATGGTTAGTATAATCCTGTAGAATATAACGCCTAGGTACTATTTAGGTGATGATATTAATACAATTAATTAAAAGCAGTCCAATGAATATTATGTTCTATTGGTCATCGGGCCAAACATATGACAATAATTGCATCACGTATAAAGCGACCTTAATAACTCTGACAGTATTCGACAACTTCAAATATTTTTCATTCCGACGTTGCCACTAATTTCACGGCAAATGGGTTTTAAATAAGTATATTTTTAGGTGAAAACGTGCTCCATATAGCGATAGTAAACGAAGACCCGTCCATGGTAAAGTTCCTTCTGGCGGCGAACGTGAATTTTCAAGAAAGGTGTTTTGGGAACTTTATGTGCCCAGAAGACCAAAAATCGTCGCGAACCGACTCACTGGACCACGAGTGGGTCAATGTTCATCCGGAAACCAACTATGACGGGTAAATAAAGACATTCTTACGTGTGTTATGTTACACTCTCTCTGAAATAGTATTAACCTTATGCAACAAATTGCTCAGCGATGAACGGAAAGCAAGCCGACGGGTTTTTGTCCAAAAATAGGGGAGCCCAGGGACATGAGGCCCCCCATGGGGCAACGAGGCCACGCCTATAATTTTAAACCCTCACATTTATATCAGTTAACCTAAACAGCCACGGTGATAAAATATAAGTCAGCTGGGATGAAGCGCAACGTTGCCAGTTCCTGGCAACTTCGCATTGGTCAAACGTATAGAATTACTCATGTCTTTACGTTTCAGCAAATTACTTCCATCCCAACGGTTCTAATGGTCTAGTGCTAGTAGTAGGATACCATGTTGTGATACGGTGACCCTGGTTCGATTCTCGTCGGTGGCAAGACTTTTTTTTATGTGTAAACATCTTACGCGGCAGTATGAGGGTAAATCTCGGGAAAATGGACGGAAGTGTGAAAGAGGATGTGACATCATAACCATGCGCAGTCTACTTCAGCGCTTCCTTGTAAAACGTGTTCTTTCTAACTCTAGAATATAGGCAGTCAATTCCAAATAAGTGGTTGCCTATATTCAGGCGTCACGCGGCCTAAAGTGGCATTAGATTTTCATGTCGGTGATGTCGATATAGGATATGTTTACACATCAGTGTCTTGAGTACTAGCAGACTCGCTCAATTTGTTTTAACTTATGTTTGTTTCTCTTTTTAAATTTGGATTAGTTTTGTTTGGTTGCGCCCCGGAGCGAGCGAAACGTTAATAATACTCTTTTAAATTAAAAGTAATGGGACTTGAGAATTGGCTTGCCCTCCCCTGATTTATATTTTGTGACCGTGGCTGTTTAAGGTTGTTATTTATATCGGGCTAAATGCAATACTGCCACCATCAATAAGCAAGGGGTATCTAGCGAACTAGTTGGTCGGTATAAACAATAATTATTTCTTTAAATTATTTATGACCACAAAGGTGGAGGTGGTAATTAACTTTATAATTAACCACTTTAGTTAGTGGACTGTATTAAAATAGGGTGGTGGGGGTTTTACTCATAGGGTGTGAATTGAAACATGTATTCTAGGTATTACGTACTTTAATAATGCAAGAATTCCTTTGCATCAAATATGATGGATATATACAATGATTTCTAACTAATTTCAAGCATTCATCCTTTCACACATAAAACTAAATATAGGTACTGTACATACGGTTAACTATTATTAAATGTCTAACAAAACTTCTTGATTATTTAAATTTAATATGAACTAGAGAGGAGTTATCTAGGAATTACTGAATGTAATTGAACTTTCTTTTTCAACTAACTGCCTTTCCGTTCACACAAAATACCTTGTACTTTCCGTCTTCTTCTATTCTCTCGATTAACTTTGTCGGGGATATAGATAAGACTTCGAACATTTGATTCGAATCGCGAGTACCGGAATGGATCTCTATCTTTCTTTTTTCTATCTTCTATCTTCAACTAACAGGGACGCTACGATTTGTATTGTCTCTAGAAAATGCGTTATAACGTCCAAAAAGAGTTCTTTATCCAAGCTTGGGCAAAGAGAACAGAGAGTACAGCAGATATTAGGTAAATATCTGTGCAAACAATGAGAAAAACTACTAAATATCTTGGCGTCAGCCAGAGTTGCGACTGGGTAGTTGTACTTAGCGCAAAATTCATGCAGAGCGATGACTGGATCGATGTATCCTGGTTGAGTGTTTGTAAGGCACTAAAATTTAATTTTTCCTACCGGCGCGGACAAAGAGATTAGAGCAGGAAATTGCGCGGAGGCGGATGTATTTGAGAGGGTAGAAGCATGTTCTTTCTTTATTTGACATATTGTTGCGTATACAACATTGACGGAGTCAGAGATATATTAAATTGAGAACGATTAATAACGATATCCTTGACGGAGTGTCAACTTGCTTTTTAGAGATTATTGCATATAACGGAAGCTATTATACCGACAATCCAGGTTCGGACTAAGGAGTAACCGAAATACAATACTTTAAATGCACAAATTGCTGTTTACGGGGGGTGAAATAAATTTAGTTCTGTTTGAATTATGACTCAATCATACTACAGACATACAGGGTGTGATCACCAAACTTTACGGTGAAAAACGACAAGTTAATACACATGTTGGGGTGTTTCCCCAACACTAGTGTATCAATTGGAACGAAAGTGTGTGCTTAATATATGCTTATTAGGACATCGTCTATAATACTGTCACGACTAACAACCATCCGAACGATCTACCCTATAAAACTAGCCGCCGTGCCGCTCGCTTCTTTGTCTGTATGACTCATCGCCCGGCCGGTCGCGAAGTTTCAGGATCGCTGAAATTATCTCGATGGCCTCGTCGAGATCATATAGAGTGGCCTCGGAATACTTCCCGAATATTCGTGATAGATTTGAGATTATATATAAGCAGACCTAAGGCGAATGTTAGTCAGTTAGTTCAGTTAATCATTTAGTGTTGAATAGATGTTAGTTGTAAAGTTATAAGAGTAGTTTAGACTGTTAAATTGTATACAGTGGTAGTGAATAAAGAGAGTATTAGTTGAAAATAGCAAAGTTGTAAGTCTGTTAAGAACCCACGGGAAAAACGTAACAATACATTTGATTATCCAAAAGTATTATAGGTTATTCGTTCGTTCGTTTGGGTTGTGGGCTTCGCTGCTATACATTCACCCATGCAGACACTGGTTTTTATTGTTCTTCTGGACCGCCTAATAAAAGGCTGCTGACACACATCATAGTCTGCGACGCGCTTTCTGTGTAATAGAAATATATATTTTTTAATTGTTTAAACGAGTAATGATTTTTAAGTTGTTCGATGCTCGTGGAGCTATGACGAGTTCCACCGAGAGTAGTATTAATATCCACTTACGAATTCGACCAGATCTCCTTCATTAAAATAAACACCCAGCAAGATCGGAATGCAAGGCCCTGTGGCAAGTTGTAAAGTGAGCGCGCAATTTGAGGTTCTTCGGGCGCCACGGAGTTCGTTACGCACCAAACTGGAGATCCGCGCGTTATTCTTGGAACTTGCTGCAAGACCTCGGTTCCTCAAGATAAACTTTCCCGGTAAGAATCGCTAAGGAAGAGAACGCCACCACGGATCTATGAAAGAGGAAGCGCTTACGAAAAACTGTCTAGCCAAATAAAAACGCTGCAAATACAATACTATCTCTTTATTTGTAAAGGTCCGGCTGAGCCAAAAATAAGCGATAAATACAAAAGCGTACACGTAAACTGCGAAGGCCCAAAAGTTTGATATAAATATTCTCCCGTATGATACCGATGATGGACGGTGGTTTGAACCCAAAAAACCAACCTATCTAATAATAATAAACTTAGCTATAAGTATAAAAGAAAAATTATCAGTGTTTGACCAAACTCTATGATATTAAAGTTAAATGAAAATGAAATAGACACCACTAAACGCTTAAGATCCCCCGCGAGTAATTTGGGTAGTAAAAAGGAAAACTTAGGTTTGTTCTAACGCGCGGGGTCGTGATCACGTAAACCGCTAGGATAGTTGGTCACTATAACTTAATAGAAGAGATGGTGCACTACTATAAAATAGGCAGTTATTCCAGACACAATAATTAAAATCTAACCTTAAACTAACACATCTCTTTTTTTCTCTTCACCAAAAATCCAATATCCACCATAAATATATTGGTGGAATTGTTCACAACCATGCATTATAGCGAGCAATTCCTTCTCAATTTGCGCCTATAGTTGTTGTGTTGTGTCAAGGCTTTGGATGCATAAGCAACTGGCAAGTTATCCTGCAAAATAACAGCACCTAAACCCTTGCTACTACTGTCAGCAGAGAGGACAACTTTTTTCTGATTATCAAAAAATTTCAATACTGGAGTTCCGATTAATAATTCCTTTAGCTTTGCAAAATCTGAATCATGTTTATCAGTCCATACAAAATCTACATAATTTTTTAAAAGTTGTCTCATCGAATGGTCACATCCGACAAATTAGGAATGAACTTACTTACATAAGTTACCATACCCTAAATGGTTTGTAACTGTTTCTTGTCCCTAGGCTTGTCCATTTTTAAAATTGCACTGATCTTGTCATCATCAGGCTTTAAACCTTCACTATTAAACACATGACCAACATATTTCACTTTTGAATTTCTACAATAGTTCAGAGCATTTCTCAAATATCTAAAATTAAATAAGGCACAATTTATAGCCAGACGGAATTCTAGAAATGAAACGAGGTCAAAAAAAGACGGGCATTCCAGACGCATTTCTTGACAATAACACTGTTGCATATGCACATGTAAATCTTTGGTTTAAAATTCTGGCTTAAACGCCAAATAATTAAATACAGGATTAACATTCCCTTTTCTATGGTGAGATCTTCAAATGGTCCCCAGAAAGCCATAGGTACTGCTATAAAGATTATTATTGCATGAATAATATTGTTACGATTTTACTGTCATATACTACTACCCGTCTAATCTCTTAATTACTATTTCTTAACAATGTCAAATTGTATTCTATACTAAAGCCGCGTGGTCCTCGCTTATATATTAAAATATCCGCAGCCTAGAATTTTCTACATTACTTCAGAGCATTTCTCAAATGTCTAGAATTAAATAAGACGCAATTTATAGCCAGACAGAATTCTAGAAACGAAACGAGGTCAAAGAAAGACGGGCTTTCCAGACGCATTTCGTGACAATAACACTATTATTGTTAGAGCCATTCAGTGTTTCCTTAAATAATCCCTCCACCTCAGTTACATCGCCCAATCCACACACTCTCACAAAGCGGCAGTCAGGCGACCTTGCCGATTTGTTTTCTTCTTCTTCTTTTTAAAAATAGAACGAGGGTCAAGGGCGCTTTAAGAAAAACGATAATTTTTAAAAATTCTAGCGGCTGCCCTCACAACATGATCGATGCGCGATGCCGTAATAATTGAAGTATCCGGATGCATGTGGTCAGGCATCTTTCATCGAGCCGATAGCAGCGCAGTAAGCGTGGTGTTTTGTAATCGAATAGTTACGGTTCGATTCCTAGCGACGACAAACATTTTTATAAGTTATGATGTCTTTATTTTTAAATTTAGTTTAAAACAACTTTTAAAACATGGGAGTTGGGGGTTTGGTTTGGCACATTGTTTGGTTTTGAGTCTTTTAGCTCGACAAAGGCGTCCGTCTCATTTCAACAACGCGCGCATATACCCATGGGGGGGGGGGGGGATCAGCCGCTAGAATTTTGCGATTTGTGATATTTTTTTAGTGTTGTTACGGCATGTGCGAGGTCGTATGTCAGCGGCATTATTTTTAGCGAGTTTTCGGTTTTATTATTTTATTTTGCCTGTTTGCCGGCCCCGGTATTTCAAAAAAGATCGTAGTTGTTTTTTATGCCCAACGCACGTGCTTAAAGTCTGCTACTATAATACAGGGTTATATTTGTTACTGGCCTTTTATTTAACTGAACCGTTGCTAGTACGTTAAGGTGGTTAGTTTTTCCAGAACGCAACACAACAATTATTATAATAACGATTCATGGATAATAATTATAATCGATCATTCGGGCATTATTGGAGTCTACGCTACTGCAATTCTGTATACTGTACTGACAGCGCTGCAAGACGGAAACCACAAGAACTAGGAAAGGAAACATTCCCTAGTAACGAGTCACAACATCTGAATCGATTGCTATTATATACTATCTTTCCAGAAAAAAAAACAATAATTTAGCGGAAATTCAAATTTCCTATTATAGAGGTTTTTTTTTTTAATTTTAAATCGAATTCAATAATGAACCAAAAGTCAAAAGAACAAAGAATAAATGAGAAAAGCACCCCCGTAATAATATATTAGAGCAATCGGGATATATTACAGTTATAGCATAATATCAGTTATGCAAAAAACAAAGATCAAGTTCGCCCAAGGCAAGCCAACATCATCAGTTAAACATAATTGTAAAGCCTTTTAAAAAGAGGAAATAAGCAGTCTAATAATTCGGACCGAGTTTGGCACCGCAAAAATAAACGTACATAATCATTAAAAGCAGTAACTAACAGCCATAGTACGAAATAAAAGATAAATGAATGCAATTAAATTAATTGTTCATAGACATAGATCTAAATAACGGACAAATACACTAAAATAAACTTTAATGAAAAATCATACTGAAAAAAAAGTTGCCAAATGAATGGTCTGAGTGACCTTCCAATATTATTATAAAATAAAAAGCATAACTCTTCCCGAATTTAAATTCAATTATTCAAATGAAAAGTTCAAGTACGGTCCACATAGCGACCCAAGATGCAGCAAAAAAAACATGAATAGGAACAACGCCCTGAGCTAGTTTGGCAAATAGATAATCCGGACGACTTTCCAATGTTCAAAAGATAGCCTGCCTCTATCTTACTTTTAATCAATCGAGAACAAAGTTCAATAAAGTGGACATCTATGAACGAAAAATACGCCAAAAATATGTACTATAAATTATACGACTTGACCTGAAGGCTTCCCTTAGTACGATATCTAATAATAGACGAAACTGCATTAACTAGCCCCTAACAACCGCATTTCCCGCTTTAGTGTCTAATTAATAATTAAAATCCTCAACCCACACGAATCTCCAGAAGTTGTTTGCAAGAATAAATAATAAAATTAAAGATAAAACCCATAATTCCCATTGCAATGACTCTAACTCCGATAACATAACAAATTCCATAAAATCAGCGGTCTTAGCGTTAATTGCACTTAATGGCTGTAGCAAATAATTGCCCTCGGTAAAGCGAAATCGAAATCAATGGTTACATTTTACCCCCGTATCTAAATCGCCTCGAATTGGTCAAGTAAATCGCACTACTAAAATTGCCGAAAATCTACATTACACTTCGTCGGAAATGAAATAAAATGATTAATTCGGCCGCTAGTAAAATCCCAAGAATAAATAACAACAACCATTTTATTCAAATATAGAAGCCCAAAAGCTTAAATTACTCTCGAATCAGTTTATCGTTATACCAAATACTCTAACAGTAGTAAAAGAACTATTAACTTTAATCAAATCTCTAATTAGGAAGACGTCACGCCGAAATAATTTAGCTAAATGAAATAATACAATACTAAAGATACAAGAACGCAAAACAAGACGCAATCAATAAAGAAACTTACCTCTCTTAAACGGAGGGCGAAAATTACACGGCACAATAAAAAAAAACACCGCCAAGGACCTACTAAAAATGGCTGCCTTCACCAGAAAAAAAAACGTTTCAAAAATCCTTGCTTAGGCAAGATTGTCCCGTATTGTACAGCACTAGACTTCATCGGAAACGAATCTCACTAGCTAATACGGGAATAACTATGTGGTTAGTCGACAAAATCCACCATAAATGCCTCGGCGTAAAACAAATTTTAAAATCGACTGAAAGGCTTCTCTGGAAAAGGACTAGTACCTTCCAAGCTGAAAATGATGACCCGTTCGCGTCTCGATAAATCGAGCGTCCACGCCGGAGATTTCACTGCGACGTTCCTAGAGGTTCCAATCAAAACGGATTTCCTAGGTCACACGGAACAGAAATAAAATCGAATACAAAACCGGAATTAAATTTCGTACTTCCAACGAGAGCATGATTAGTACCGGGGCGAACCAAGAATTTACTTATAGTTAATGTCCAAGGCGGTATGTCACAGTCTACACTCTCTAAAATCACCAATTATTTAATCAAATTTATCTGTTACATTAAACTTAACTTTAAGAAGAGTGGAGTTAGTAAACATACAGAATATCACAGAACAGAATTAACCTGCCTTTTCATTTGGTCGAGATGGTATTTATTTTTGCAAGCGGTTACAAAAAATTGACCTATAGGGAGCTTTGTAGGCAGGCGACAAGTTAATTAGTTTTGTCGATTCGCTTCACCTTTTTCTCAAGACAGTGTTTATCTGCGCTTTGCGGGTTGGTCGATAAAGAAAGACTGCTAAGTCCCAGATAAATCCACACCAGATGCGAAACCTCCCACCTAACGCATGAAACAAGAATTCGTTTAAAGCTCCGCCTCCTTGGGATGGCCAGCCATCCCAAGAAATAGTCAGGGCAGGCTCTAGTGTGATTCTAAACGCGAGCCACGCGAGTCTTTTGGTTTAGTCCGAGAGCGTTACGAAACATAATGGATCTTTATTTTATTTTTGTTAAAAATACCTGGTTATAAGTACCTTTATTTGAATTGTTCTACTAGAAGCGGTGGCGAAAAATCATTATTTGAATTACCCCGCGATCCTGAAAGGTATGTATAAATGTTGTTTAATGCACTTATTTCCACAATTATTGCATATTCTAAAATCGAATGAGCACGAAATTCATTTAAATCTGAAAACTGGCAGATACAATGTTATAGTTAAATCTTTTTAAAATACAACTAATGTTATACAGTGTCCGCCATAATATTGGCCACATATGGGACATTTTTTTTTTATTATGATATCGAAACTTTTGTTTCAACCAATCAGTTCTGCATGTCTGACAATCTAAAAATGCATTTAACATTGAAAATGTTTCTGTTTTCCTAGTATAGGACCTCAAATCATGAAAAAGTGCATGCTACATTTGCCACATTCATGACGTCATACGCGTGAGAGATCGTGTTAGTTTGTTTATTTAAACCTAAATTTGATTATAACGTCTCGGAATCGGTTCAAATGACTAAAATAAATTAGAACTAATTGACACTAACCGAAAGTTTATTGAACGACTAACCAATAGCACCAAAACAGGCTAAAACGTATCGAAACAGGTTACAAAAATTGAAGTAAGTTAGAACTAATAAAAACGAACCGAATTTAGGCGACTAACCAAAACTAACCGAAAACATTAAATTTGATTATAACGTGTTGGGACCGGTTCAAATATCTAAAATAAATTGGAACTAACTGAAACTAACAGAAAGTTGATTACACCACTAACCAAAACTAACCATAAACGCTAAAACGGGCTAAAACCTATCCGAACAGGTTACAAAAATTGAAGTAAGTTAAAATTAACCAAAACCAACCGAATTTTGGCGACTAACGAAAACAAACTACAAACATTAAATTTGATTATAACGTATCGGAACCGGTTCAAGTGATTAAAATAATTTGGGACTAACTGAAAGTAACCGAAAGTTGATTGAATGACTAACCAAAACTAACCAAAGGTAACGAAAAGCACCAAACCGGGCTAAAACTTATCAGAACAGATTAAAAATGTTGAGTTAAAACTAACCTAAATAAACCGAATTTTGGCTACTAACCAAACACAACAAACGCTTATAACGTACCGGAACCGGTTCAAATGACTGAAATATATTAAAACTAACTGAACTTCACCGAAAGTTGATTTAACGACTACCTAACCAAGAGTAACCAAAAGCACCAAAACGGGCTAAAACGCATCGAAATAGATTAAAAATATTGAAGTAAGTTCAAACTAACCCAAATTAACCGAATTTTGGTGACTAACCAAAACTAACCGAAAACATTAAAAATGCTTATAACGTCTCAGTACCGGTTCAAATGACTAAAATAAATTGGAACTAACTGAATTTTACCCAAAGTTGATTGAACGACTAACCAAAACTAACCAAAAGTAAAAAAAAAACATCAAATCGGGCTAAAACGTATCGAAATAGATTAAAAGTATTAAAACTAACCCAAATTAACCGAATTTTGGTGACTAACCAAAAATAACCAAAAACACTAAAATTGTTTATAACGTATTGGAACTGGTTAAAATGATTTAAATAAATTAAAACTAACTGAAATGAACTGACAGTTGATTGAACGACTAACCAAGACTAACCAAAAGCACCAGAAACGGCTAAAACATATCGGAACATATTAAAAATATTAAGGTAAGTTGAAACTAACTTTAAATAACCGAATTTTGGCGACTAACTAAAATTAACAAAAACATTAAAATTGATTATAACGTATCGGATCCGGTTCAAATGACTGAAATAAATTAAAACTAACTAAAACTAACCGAAAACCGATTGAATGACTAACCAAAACTAATCAAAAGTAACCATAAACACCAAAAAGGGCTAAATCGTATCGGAACTGATTAAAGGTATTAAAATAAGTAACTAACCCAAATTAACCGAATTTTGGCGACTAACTAAAATGAACCAAAACATTAAAATTGGGTATAACGTATCGCATCCGGTTCAAATGACCGAAATAAATTAAAACTGACTAAAACTAACTGAAAGCTGATTGAATGACTAACCAAAACTAATCAAAAGTAACCATAAACACCAAAAAGCGCTAAACCTATCGGAACTGATTAAAGGTATTAAAATAAATAACTAACCCAAATTATCCGAATTTTGGCCACTAACTAAAATTAACCAAATACGTTTAAATTGGTAATAACCTATCGGAACCTGTTCAGTTGACTAAAATAAATTGGAACTGGCTGAAATTAACCGAATGTTGATTGAGTGACTAACCAAAAGTAACTAAAAGCACCAAAACGGGCTAAAACGTATCGAAATAGATTAAAACTATGGAAGTTAGTTAAAACTAATGCAAATTAACCAAATTTTGGTGACTAACCAAAAACACTAAAATTGGGTTTATAACGTATCGGAACTGGTTTAAATGACTAAAATAAATTAAAACTAACTAAAAATTAGCCTTTTTTGGTGCTTTGGTTTACTTTTGGTTAGTCGTTTAACCAACCTTCGGTTAATTTCAAAGTCAAAGTATGCTTTATTGTTTTAACAAGTGGTATTGTTGTTAACAAAGCGAAAAAGAAAGATTATAAAATTAATGAACTTAAAATTAAGATTGCCCTTAAGACCTACCACATTTACATTCTAAAAAATAAAAAATATCTAAAAAATATTAGTCACATACAACAAAATAGTTTTAAATACCAAAGTCACACAGTTAAAATTATTGTATAAAGACACTAAATGAAATTTACACATAGACTCACATAAACATTAAATATAAAATTCAGACAGGTTATAGTAAGCCTTCTCTCTCAAAAACCTTTTTAGGTGACGTCGAAAAGTCTTTAATGAAGTTGCCCCCTTAATGTTGCGTGGCAGGTGATTGAATACCCTTAGACCCTCATAGAAAATTGACTTCTGCGTAAGTGTAGATGTGGGAATGGGCAGATGCAGATTACCCCGCTGACGCGTCACACACCCAGAGTTCTCCGCCACGAATCGATGCCGATTTTTATATACAATGCTAGCAACCTCCAGTATATAAACACATGTGACTGTAAGAATGTTCTCTTTAACAAATAAAGGGCGGCAGGAATCCCGAGGTTTTGCCCTGCAGATGTATCTCAAGGCCCGTTTTTGTAATACAAATATTGACTGGATAAGATAATTGCTAGCATTACCCCAGAAACAGATACCATAACGAAGACGGGACTCAACAAGAGCAAAGTACACAGACCTACCAACCGCCGTGCCAAGCTCCTCAGTTGTAACCCTAACAGCAAAGCAGCCAGCTGAAATTTTGTTGGCAAGATCAGTTATGTGGTTCACAAATTTTAGTTCACTATCGAGGATTATACCAAGGAATCTACTGCTAGGGTGTTCAGTAATTCGCTTATCACCAATTGACACATTTTCAAGTTTACTCTTGAAGCAGAGCAATTTAGTCTTGTTAAGGTTTAGTGACAGGCAGTTGGAGTCAAACCATTCCCCTATCTTCTGGAGGTCCTTCATAAGGGTCAAGTGCAAGGACCCATCGTTAGGGCCATGCCAAAGAATCGTGGTGTCATCGGCAAACAAAGTAAATTTCCCGTCAATGTCCAGATTTGTTAGATCATTAACATAGAGGAGAAAAAGAATGGGACCCAGAACAGATCCCTGTGGAACACCACAGGTTAGGCTACCATGTCCTGAGCATTCAGAACCCACAAAGACACGCTGACTTCGACCCCTCAGGTATGAAGAAAACCAGGACTGTGCAATGCCTCTAAAACCATAGCAGTGAAGCTTCCGCAGCAAGATATCATGGCTAACACAGTCAAATGCTTTTGACAAGTCACAAAAAACCGCCGCGGAAACTCCACCGCCATTAATTTGGGCATACAACTTATATAGGAAGTTGTATATAGCATCATCTGTGTTATGACCACCACGAAAGCCATACTGAAAATTACTAAGTATGTTATGGGACCTCAGATGAGATATAACACGAAATTTAACCAGCTTTTCAATCAGTTTCGATAGAGTGGAGAGAAGAGAAATGGGTCGAAAGTTAGAAGGATCGTCAAGATCGCCATCCTTGTGAATAGGAATTATTTTAGCTGATTTTAGGCAATCTGAAAATATACCCACCGTCCATGCAAGATTTATTGCGTCAGCAAGTGACATTAAAGCAATATCTGGCAAGCTAAGTAGAATTTTTGCAGAAATTTCATCCTCTCCAGAAGAGTGTTTGTTCTTCATGGAGTTTAGAACTCTTTTTAATTCATGTAAGTTTGTAGGCAAAAAAAAGAAGGAATTCTGAGTTCTGCCTGAGAGGTAACTAAGAGGGTCTGTAGATGGACAGAGGCTTTGGTGGAGATTTTGGGCGACTGTGCAGAAGAAGGTATTAAGCTCGTTAAGTGGAACAGCTGGGTTAGCAACTGGTTTATGGTTGCTTTTAGCGCGAATATCATTTACCATTCTCCAGCATTCTTTTGGCTTATTTGAACTGTTGTTCATTCGATTTGAATAATAAGATTGTTTAGCAAGCCTGATAAGTCGCCGATACAGAGAACGATAGGTAGTAAAGTAATTATGAAAGGTCGGGCAGTCAGTATACTTTCTGATAGTGTGAAGGCAGCGCAGATTTTTTGAAGAAACTTTAAGACCCTTAGTAATCCAAAATTCTCTTGACCCATTCCTTGATTTAAGCTTAACAATGGGAAAAGCAACCCTAAACAGGCTCACCACTTTAGCGTGAAAATCAGAGACCGGATCAGGCAAGTTATACAGGCTGGCCCAGTCAACAGAGGTGCTCAAATGGCAAAATCGCGCATAGCTCCTATCACCAAAAACCCGCCCATAACGAGGCTTAGACTCGATATGCTTCTTGGTATTTAAAACTTTGCATACAACTGCTTCATGGTCAGACAAAGCTGCACTGTGAACAGTGCATGTTATCATAGAGCTGGGGATATTGGAGCATACATAATCAATTGTACTGGACGAACATTTAGTGACACGAGTTGGCGAGTCTACATGCATTTGCAAATTAAACGATACAAGCAAATTACATAAACGGAGAGTGAAAGCAGAGTTCCTATCCTCGTAATTTATATTAAAATCACCTGAAATAATTATTTGTCCAGTGGAAGGAATTTCAGACAAAAGACTCTCCAGACCAAAAAAGAAGTCATTACAGTCTGATGATGGTGATCGATAAATACAAATATAGTATAAATTCATGGCCTTAGAGAATATCATACAGAATTCAAATGATGTTTCTTTTAAAAGATAATTATGTTTACTTACACTTTGGAAGGAACTCTGCTCCAAAAATGTATCATTCACCAGAATCATGCACCCCCCATGAGACACTTGTGCCCTGCAGAAGCAAGATACTACTGTGTAATTAGGTAGATAAATAATCTCATCTGACTTCAACCAGTGTTCTGTGAGTAATAGGATATTGGGATTATTTAAGTCGTCTAAGAATATTGAAAGTTCAGATGTTTTATTCCGCAATGATTGAATATTAAGTAAGACAGAAGAATATTCCTTCATAACACTATGATTAAACAAATGGCTTTTATGTTTCTGAGTAGTAGTAGTAGGGCGTGTCCCATAACAGGTTTCCGTTGAATGAGGTTCATGAGAAGAAAAATTTGTTATTTTAGAGTCTTTAGGTGGCTTTGTGAAAAATTTGAGATCTGACAATTCAAATTACAGACGTTAATCAGATAGAATGTCATGCATCTCTTGTCAATTGGTCCTGGAAATGTACATGGCACAAGCATAACTCCAAAGTTAGTTCTAATTTATTTTAGTCATTTGAACCGGCTCCTATACGTTATTATCAATTTTAGTTTTTTTGGTTAGTTTTGGTTAGGCATTCAGTCAACTTTCGGTTACTTTTAGTTAGTTCGAATTCATGTTCGTCATTTGAACTGGTTGCGATACGTTATAACCAATTTAAATGTTTTTGGTCAATTTAAGTTAGTCGCCAGACTTCGGTTAAATTCAGCTAAATCTAATATTTTTAATCAGTGCCGATACGTTTTAGCCTTTTTTTGGTGCTTTTGTTTAGTTTTGTTTAGTCGTTCGATCAATTTTCGGTTGATTTCAGTTAATTTTAAATTATTTTTGTCATTTGAACCAGTTCCGATACATTATAACCAATTTTATTGATTTTGGTTAGTTTAGGTTAGTCGCCAGTATTCGGTTAATTTGGGTTAGTTTTAACTTACTTTAATATTTTGAATCTGTTCCGAAACATTTTAGCCCGTTTTGGTGCTTTTATTTGCTTTTGGTTAGTTTTGGTTAGTTATTCAATCAACTTTCGGTTACTTTTAGCTAGTGCCAATTTATATTAGTCGTTTGAATCGGTTCCAATTTGTTTAATGTTTTTGGTTAGTTTTGGTTAGTCCTTAAAATTTGGCTCGTTTTGGTTAGTTTTAACTTATTTTATTGTTTGTAACCTGTTTTGGTGCTTTTGGTTACTTTTGGCTAGCTTTGGTTAGTCGTTCTTCAATCAACTTTCGGTTAGTGTCAGTTAGTTCAAATTTATTTTAGTCATTTGAACGGATTCCGATACCTTATGATTAAATTTAAGTTTAAGTAAACAAACTAACACGATCTCTCACGCGTATGACGTCATGTGACAAATGTAGGATGTACATTTCCACTATTTGAGGCCCTATATTATGATAATAGAAACATTTTCAATATTAAAATGTCCTTAAATCGGCATACATTAAGCATACATTAAAGCCATTATAACACAAGATTTCCATGACTGCCTGTTGGGAAAAAAGAAAGCGAATGGCTATTGCAATTTTTTATTTTTCCTGAACCAGTCTACCAACAAAACACGTCTTCATTTAATTGGTGCAGACCAACTATTTTAATTTAGAAGAACAATTCTATAATCATACCTAGATTATTTGGTGCAGGCCGCGTATAACCGCCACGTCAAGGTTAAAGTTGGCTGGCGAGGAATTTGCCGATCTTTTGCATCTGGTGTGGGTTTATCTGGGGCTAAGTTATCACGCATGCGATTTATTACACACGGCAAAGATAAATCTATAAATCCTAACAAGCATTACTGTTTCAATATTAGATGGTACTTATAGTAGAAAGTCTAGCGGTCAAATGTTAACATGATATATACAGGTATATAGTCTAATCAGTCACTGGGTTATAAAGTTATATAAATGCATTTGTCTACTAACATATGGTCAATGCAATCACTAAACGCGTTCTTTGCAAACGAGCGGCCCTTTTGAATGTACGAATTATTGCCCCAAACGGTAGTTAATTATCGAACGTAATTTACGAAATTTCTAAGAGTCAATTATTAGGCGGGTCGATTAATAAGGACTTTACTGGGGCAGATCCCGGCTTTTCACAAATACTTGCTTTGCAAGTTTTATGAAATGAGAAATAAAATCAAATTAAATCAATTCTAGATTTTCCCTGAAGAGGTTGAATTATTCAACGATCATTTTATTAGAAATTTGAAATATAATCCTAGGTTGGATAGGTATCTACAAACTAAAAAGGTGATTGTTGAAAGAATTATTCTTAGCAACATTTGAGACAGGGAGGCTAAATCTACCTGAAGAGTTATGGCTCCTTGAAAATTTTCTTATAACTTTTCAAACATTTGCAAGAGAAGAATGTCTGTTAAGTGCTGAGCAAAATGATTCAAAACTCGGTCGCTTTTTTTTTAAGAGAGAGACGTCTTGTTTCAGCAATCACCTTTTTAGTTTGTAGATACCTATCCAAGCTAGGATTATATTTGAAATTTCTAATAAAATGATAGCTATTACCATAGTCCTCCAAGCTAGACCAAGACATTTCGTTCCTATTGCCATACTGGTTAAGAAAGATCAACTGCAAATATATTTAAATTCGGTGAACTTAATCGCGTTCATATTACCAATGAAATTGTTCCAAGGTGTGATATGGCTCGAAGACTTCTAGAAGACTACCAGATGCTCATTAGGGAAACCAGTTCTAGCTGTTAGTGTTTGACAGTAACGCAAGTCACATTACTCTGTCGCATTACAATTTCTGTAAAACCAATGGAATTGTCATGGGATCCCTCCCTTCCTCAACACCTGGATGTTCTCATTTTCGCGGACCTTCGAAGAAGGCAATAAATCGTGAGATAGATCTTTATCCTAAAAACAGGCAGTGTGAAAGAGTGCAGTATAGCATTGCTTCTATCTTCAGTACTACCTATGGTAGGGTGTCTACAGTGGAGAAAGCTGTAAAAGGTTTTGAATATACTGGAATCTTTCCATTAGACCCAAATGTGACTGATTTTACAGCTCCTGCGGAAGATCTAGATATTCCTGTAGCTGTGCTTATTTCTCTCCACGTTATCATCAAGCCAGCTTATTTCTCTCCACGTTATCATCAAGCCAACTTGACGTTGTAACTGAGTGATCAAAATTGGAAGTTGCCCACGAGGTTTCGAATTTGACCGCAGATACCCTAAGTCACGGTAGCTGAAATAATACCCATTCCAAGGAGGGTTAAGAACACAAAGTATGCCTGAAAGAAGAATCTTTCTAAAATTTTGACATCAACACTGATTAAGAAGGAACTCAAAGAACGCAAAGAAAATGTTACACAAGATGATATTGAAAATTAGAAAGAAAGTTTTTAGTAGCTTCTCGTCAGACACCTTAATTGATGTAGATATCGATGATGAAGGTTTAAAAAATTAGGAGAGTTCGAATTACGAAATATACTTTGTATGTGAGGCTTTTGGGGAAGATCGTGAAACTTGGTTCAGGTGCACCATATGTGGAAAATGGGCGCACAAAGATTCTAGTGGAGCTAATAAGGCTAAATGTTATATTAGTGATTTTTGTAATGTAAACATGCAATTGTAGCTTTGTTTCATTAATTAATCATCTTTGCTTCAATTGTTTCATCAGAATTTTATTATGTTCACCACCTTTGGGGATATCTTGCTGGGGGTGGCCACATTAACTCCCGACCACCGAACATTAACAATAGACTAGAATGTTCACTCTAAGCCCCGCCCCCAGCATTTCCCTCCTTGCCCCGTCGCGGATTCTGGTGAACTGAATTTCCATATGCCGCCCATCCTAATCTGATTCGTCTCTCTATTTCTATGTCCTGTTTTTGTTTTGTTAGGCTTACCGATTGTCCGAGGTATATATATGACTCTACTTTTTCTATTAATTGTCCCTGGATAGTTAGTGTGTTATGGTCCGTACTTTCGTTGGTCATGTATTTTGTTTTGGTTTTCTTATAGTTCCTTCTCGTTTTGAGCAAATAATAAGATGTTATCCGCAAATTTTAAATTATTGAGTTTATCTCCTTGTATGGTAATTCCTTTGTCATACTAGCTGAGGTTGCTGAATACATCTTCAAGCACTAAGGTAAAGAGCTTTGGCGAGATAATGTCTCCTTGCCGTACTCCTGTTGATGTTCACTTATCAGTTATATCGTGTAATTTGGCTTGTAAAGTAGCTGTGTCTTGGATATATTGTATCATATTTACATATCTTTGATCTATTCGTGCTCTTCTCAATGATCTGATGATGCTACAGTATTCTATAGTATCGAACGCTTTTCTGAAGTCTATAAATGCCATCCAGAGAAGTAACTTATATTCGTGTGTTTTTTCTATTAGATGTTCGATTGTGCTAAAAGTTTTTCTGAAGCTTGCTTGCTCTAGATATAATTCGAACTTTTGTTCGAGTCTGTTTGTCAGAATTCTTGCGAGCAATTTATATATTTGCGAGAGAAGGCTAATGGGCCGATAGTTCTCGAGGTCGAGAGGGTTTACTTTCTTTTATATTAGAATAGAGTATTACTCCATTTATCAGACATCTGTTAAGAAGCTCCCGTAGTTCTTCTTTAGTTTTTAGGTCACATTCTTTAAGCATTTCTGCAAGAATGTAGTCTTCCACTGGTGCTTTGTTCTTTTTCATCTTATTAAGTGCTTCATCTATTTCTTCTAGAGTTATGTCAAGTAGTTCTTCGGAGTTTACATTTATGATGGGACTTCGCTTTCATAGAGATCTGCATAGAATTGTTTAGTGACTTATAGTATTTCTTTTCTGTCGGTGACGATATTATTTTCTTTGTTTAGCAGCTGTATTATTTCTTTTTTTGGGACGTTGTTTCTCTGAAAGACTTTGATACCTTTGTTTTCTCGATTAATTGTTGTACCTGTTTTGTTTGGTAGTTGTGAATATCTTGTTTTGCCATTTTCCTTACTGTTTTATTTGTTTCGACGTATTCTATCGTGTTTCTTTTCCCTGTTTTAATTAGTTCTCTTCTTTTCTCCAATAATTGTTTTGTCTTTATTGATCATTTATCTTGTGTCCTAGCAGGCATGGGTCCCATCGTTTTGTGAGCTGCTTCTAAGATGGTTTGTGTGATTTTGTTGTTTATTACGTCTATATTGTGATTTTCCTGGTCGTATCCTTCTAATTTCCTCCTCAGTTCCGTTTTATATTCGTGATTGTTCTCTTTGAGCTTATTGATGTTTTTGTTTGTTTTCTGCTTTAGTCTTTTATGTCTCTCGAATTTCAGATTAAATTTAACTTTACATCTAACCATTCTTTGGACGCTTCCTGTTGAGAATTGGTTTACCACATCTACGTCTTGTACTATGTTTTTATGCTGCGTTGAAATCTCCTCCTATTATTGTATAGGTTGTTTTGTCTTGAGAAATGCTTTGAGAGACTTCTTTATAGAAGCTTTCAATTTCTTCTTCCTCGTAGTCGGATGTTGGGGCGTATGTCTGGATGAACTTTATACTTTATATTTCTATCGAGTTGTATATAGTGTTATATAGATAACCCTTTCGGATATTGCTTTCATGGTCCTTATGCTGTGTATTATTTTCCTGTGTATCAGTATTCCAACGCCTCCTAGGGTCTTCTCTTTATTTCCTTTGTGGAAAAGGACATGTCCCGATTTCAAAGTTACACAGTCTTCTCCCCTGCGCCTTATTTCTGATATTCCCAGAATGTTCCATTTGATTTTCTCAATTTCGTATTCCAATTCGACCAGTCTTTATTCACTTCCTAAGATCCTTGCGTTGTACGTCGCTATATATATTTGGCAGCCTGGACCTACTCAGGTATTAGCACCCCTTGCACAGGCCCTGTTCCGATCGCTGCCTTGACCGGGGTTACTCGTGCTGCTGGGGACTAGGGGCAGTATCTTCTTTTCACTGTTCATCATGAGAGGTGGTTGACCCTGAAACACCACGCTGGCCAGACGTCTTGGTGAGTGGAATTATGGGATGGGGGATAGAACTTAGAATATTGACTATGATATGGTGTGGTAGGGAAGTGGGATGGGTAATGACTTTCCCTGGTTTTGGGGTATTGGGAAAAGTCAAGAGCTCGCGTGGGCAGGGTTCGCTATGGTCCCTGAAGTAGATCTATTTTCTACTGGGATTGTAGAGAAGTACCTACCCGCTACCCTTAGTCATTTATTCACTATGTTCCTAATTTAATTTACTTTAGCGTGACTTCGAAATATAACTTATAAAAACAATTTTCTTTTACTAAAACAGAGTTTTATCGACAATACCGGAACAGAATTTTTGCACTCGACGCGCGTTTCGCTAACCATGTTAGCATCATCAGGAGATGATTAAAACTCAGTCTTAATCCTGATGATGCTAACAGGATTAGCGAACCGCGCGTCGCAAAAATTATGTTTTGGTATTGTGGATAAAACTCTGTTTTAGTGCATTTTGCCGAAGGTTCCAAACCCAACATAATTTTCTTTTAGCTACGTCTACTGGGGCGAATATCCCCTCTCGTTCGCTACATGCTTGGGCCAAGAGGAGAGTTTCAGGCTAATTTTAGCCAAAGGTGCAGATCTGGATGCCCAAGACACCAACGGAAACACAGTCTTGCATTTACTAGTGATTTATTCTAAACTGGTAAGCAGAAGTTAGTCCACCACCTCCGTCCTCAGGAGGCATGGTGTAGAACGAACCATCTCTATCTACTGTAAAAGGGTCAAAAAATATATTTATTGATATTAGAGGATATATTATTAGAAATTCAGATGGGAAAGGCAATTGATTTTAAACTAAAGCTCTTCACATAATACAAATTGTACCAAACTTTAACTTATCATTGCTTTTTTTGGCGCTTTGCACAACATTTTTACTCTTCAATTTATTCATTCAACTTACCTATGTATTGAATGTAAATAAAACTTCACTGAGTTCTTACCAATTTTAGGAATCGTTCGATATGGCTTACGAAGTGGGAGCTAGCCTTTCCATAAGAAACGTCCTGAATATGACGCCTCTTACTTTGGCAGCAAAATTAGCCCGGATGGACATATTTTTTCACATTTTGAAACTGGAACGGGAAATATACTGGCAAATAGGTAATCCACGTATTTCGCCGGTACCTATATTGTATTGTATACAATTGTTGGTATTTTATAGGGAGTATCACTTGCGCAGCCTATCCTCTGTCTCAAATCGACACCATAGATGTGAAAACTGGCCAGATCAGTAACACTTCGGCTTTGAATCTGGTTGTTTTTGGGGTGAGTATTAGCACAAACAATATAGCTAAGCTATATTGTTTGTGGTATTAGCCAAAAGTGCTAGTGACTTATGAAAACTTCTTCTATCGTTAATTTTTAGGATAAAGATGAGCATCTGGAACTCCTGGATGGCGTTCTGATCGATCTGTTAAACGCCAAATGGAACACCTTCGTGAAATTCAAGTTTTACCGGCAGTTTTTCACTTTTGCTTTTTACTTCATCGTCTCTCTTATCGGTAAACCTCGACCTAAGATTGTTTTTACCGTCTAAATTAATTAATGTATTTTAGCTTTTATCTTAAGGCCTGGGCCACCTCTTCACGTAAACGCAGCGAAAAATAGCACAAATTCAACCCAACATACCAACGCTCTCAATTTGACTGCCGAAAATATGTCCGCGGTTTTGAATATCAGCAGTCAAATATTGAAGAACCTGCATAAGGCGACAAAAAAAGGTAAAGTGTTGTTTCCTGTATATCGATAATTAGTCTATAGTCTGCAGATAGTGGGTTTTAAAGTTGCAAGAGCAGATTATACGCTTAAGAAAAGTTTTGCTTGTATTTCTTGGCTATTTCTTCTCTAAAGAACATTATTTGTTTCAGACGATGATGATGATGACGATTACGATGTAGAGGAATGGTGGGACAATTTGCAGGAGGAATGCAGGCTGATGCATTTGGAAACGCTGGAAGCGCAAGTCAGATTCACGGCGGAAATCGGTATCACTTTCGGAGCCTTATTTTATCTGCTCGCGGCCATTAGAGAAGCTCGGTTTTTGGGATTGAGAATGTTTTTTGAGAATTTGGTAAGATCTAACCCAAACAAATTCCTACTATATTGGTCTGTGCAAACACAGAACTGTTTAAATTTCGTATTAAATAATCTGCTACATATGGTGATTTTCCTAGCATCATGTTTTGGAGTTTAATAAAATCATGTTGCAATTTTTAGATGACTGCTCCCTCACGAGTTATGTTCCTGTTTTCCTGCATCTTGGTGTTCGGGATAATACCGTGCCTACGTCTGCTCTGTCTCGACGAAATGGAAGACGTTACTGCGGTCTTGGTTATGTTAACTACAGCTCCCTATTTCCTGTTCTTCTGTAGGTAAGATGATGTCTTTTATTAAACAGGTTTTATGTATCGATTTAAAGAATATACATTTTTCAAAAATTACTATTAGCTACCAATTTTAGGGGCTTCAAGACAGTAGGACCTTTCGTGGTGATGATCTACCGCATGTTTATGGGCGACTTGCTTCGTTTTGCGACCATTTACATGGTTTTTGTCATGGGATTTTCTCAAGGTAAGAATTAGCTACTTTTTTCCATTATAATACATAAGCTAGTTTAAATTATATTGTTATTTTGGCACTAAATCTTGGGAACTTGATCCTTTCATTTTCTGTATGTTCTTTTAAAATATAGAGGTTTAGTATTATTTATTTATTTAGCGATAATGAGTTCAATTACATAAAAGCAAAGCTACTTTTTCCAGCTTACTACATAATTTTTCTGTCATTTGACAATCCATTGACGCCCGAAGACGTCGACGACTCTGCCACCAATCCCATGTCCACTCCTGCCGAATCCATAATGGCAATGTTCCTTATGTCGATGACCAACTTCGGCGACTACTACAACGCGTTTGCCAGGACAGATCATGAATATGAAGCCAAAGTAAGTTATATTAATAAAGATAAATTGGTTCTAAGATTCTGAGACGCATAATCACATATTGGTTCGGTTCCAAAATATCATGTGCAAATTGTAGTACTAAAACACGTAAAGTGCCGTGGTGGACTTAACTGATCCACCATTTCAGCTAAGCCTAATTTTTCGTAATGGCCTTGGTGGATTAATGGTGCACCAGCACCAGACATTATTTACATTTTGGCCGTAGTGGATCGCGCTGGTCCACCGATTCAATGCGAAATGTATAAGTATCATTTTAAAACTGTTTCTACAATATTTTCCATTAGTTGACCTCTGTCTGGTGCATTTATGTAAGCCACTACGGCCAGCAGTATACAGCCATTGAGTTTAAATAATAAAACGGTATTTTAAACTATTTTATTTGTTTGAAAAATAAAAAATAATAAACATAAAAATTATTATTTTTACATTGCATTATGCAAATCGAAAAAACAGTCAAGACACAGGAATTTTGAGCACTTGATGCACCGAAATTCGACCCCTTTTGTCTTATTTTTGGCAATTTTTCTCGGCTTTCTCTGATCATGATTTTCAAATTAGCGCGCCAATTTTGTTTCCCAATTTTTCTGCTAGCGATTATATTTTAGAAGTTAATGTGGGTTTGTGTGAACCATTTCAAATGGTTTATTGACATATCAAGCGTTGATCATTAGGACTCGGAAAAATCCAAACCCTAGGTGGCACTTTACGTGTTAACGGTCATAACATCAAAGGAACAAATAATGATATTGCGACGTTTTTAAAGCACGTTTTGAAAAAACAAATAATTTTACTGAACTTAAATTATTTTAAACATAACATGAAACATTATTCTAAAATTAATAGGTATATAAGTTTAATACAGAAAAATATCTTAAAAAACAGTTCAGCGGTTTACCTTACGGAAGCACTGATTATTTTTTTGGGTTAGTGATGATCATTTACCTCATGTTTATTGGCGACTGGCGATTTGCTTCGTTTTGTGCCCATTTACATGGTTTTTGTCAAAGACATTGAACCTAGACGAAACGGGACAAATGGTTGTTTGTTTTCACTCATCATGGAGTCACATTCTAAGGAAATGACCCAGGAAATAGCAAATAAACTAGTAAAAAAATCGAGACACCTGACCTATTGATTTGTTTTTTTCGATGCTGTCACCATAGTCACATACTTTTTTGGTAACAAATTATAACACTGAATAGCTATTTTTCCTGTTTTTGATCCAACTGTTCTAAATGTCCATGCCAATTTGAGTCAGTAGGATTCGTCAACGTCGGCAGAACACGGAAGTCCCTAACTGTTGACAGTGGATCCCAATCCTTAAACGAAGCAAAGAACCTCATTCCAGACGTCCTCACTCAACGGTAACTGTGGAAGGAACACCAAGTGAAACCCCTGACAGTGTGACCCAGAGAACAAGACGACTCATGTTCCTGCTAGCGTAAGTGATATTGAATCATCTCGTTAGGGTTTTATCCATTTTAAATCCGTATTTTACTGAAAACTGTTCGACTTTCTAATACGTATTATTTCTCCTTTTCTCATAATATTTGCGAATAGTAATTTATTGTATTAACCTTATAGAACATTAAGCAATATGCCTGAAACGCGATCTAAATCTCAACGCGAAGGAGACGATGAAATCGAACCGTATAGGCTTTCTGAAATATTTTCGATCGTTCCCGAGTTTGAGGGTGATCAGATTTCTTTAGCTAGACCAAACGCATTTTCAAACTTTCAAAGGTCCCCTGTAGCGACCCAACAAAATTACAATTCATCTCGCCCACCTGTGATTCAGA
Source organism: Pissodes strobi (assembly GCA_016904865.1). Lineage (NCBI taxonomy): Eukaryota > Metazoa > Arthropoda > Insecta > Coleoptera > Curculionidae > Pissodes > Pissodes strobi. Next base: position 109,302 of record MU184420.1, on the reverse strand, counting down.
GAAATCCTAACTACTCTCCAAACCAGCAACGAGCCCATCACGTTAATTTTGATGATCAAATCTTTCAAGAAACTTCGAGCAATCGATCGAGAGGAGGGATTACCAAAATTTTCTTTCACTCCCTCAACAAGATCATCCACCGGATATTCTGACGCAAGCAACAGATCCTATATCCGAACTCCAGACTCAAATCCAGACGATGAATTTGGACAGTCTAGATCCGAACCTCAATTTCCCAGAGCAAGCGTTTCTCTAAACCCACTCCTTACAGTCAACCCAAAAAATCTTTACTATATAAATGACGCAACGAATTCGTATAAACTTCTAATTGATACGGGAGCCGAAATATCTATATTTAAAGAAAATACTGTTAGAAATTTTCCATCCCGTTCATCCGAAAATGTAACCATCCAGGGAATAACAAATCAAAAACTTTCCATAAAAGAATCAACCCTTATCCCATTTCAAATAGGCAATCCACATAAAGTCTTTATCTATAACCTAGATATTGATTTTGACGGCATTTTAGGACTCGATTTTCTCGAGCACGATGAATGCATAATTGACCTTAAATCGAAAAATCTAATTACAAGTTTTAAAACAATTCCGTTGCATAAAGTCGATGTTAATACAAAAGTAGACAATGCCTGCAAAAATAACTTACCAAATAAAATCTCGATTGACGGCCGCACGGAAAAAGTTTTCAAATTAAAATGCAATTTATCAAATACTGACGCCATACTTAGTTCTCAAGAGAAAGAAAAAGTTCGGTTACCGAATGCACTCGTACATGTTAACAAAAATGGAGAATTTATGACGTCTATTATAAATGCTAACGCCATCCCAAAAACTATAGATTTTTCTGATTTTTCTATCGAGCCGGTTATACCCAACGACCCTATTTTTAATTTAAATATCCATAGCTGCGACCCCACACAAATCAATAGAATTCAAATCATACGAACCGAATTAAGGACAGAACACTTACCCAGCTTTGCTTAGAATATGCGGATATATTTTACATAGAAGGGGATAAATTAACATTCTCAAATTCAATTAAGCACGTCATAGAAACAAACAATGCTAGGCCTGTTTTTACAAAATCTTAACAGATATCCTCAGATACATAAAGAAGAGGTAAAAACACAAATAGGCAAAATGTTAGACCAAAACATCATCCGCCCCTCTGTATCACCTTGGTCGTCACCTGTGTGGGTGGTACCCAAGAAGCTGGATGCGTCGGGAAAACAGAAATGGCGCGTGGTAATCGACTATCGCAAACTTAATGAGCTTAGTGTAGACGATAAGTACCCCCTTCCAAATATCTCCGATCTACTGGATCAGCTCGGCAAATGCCAATATTTCTCGACACTCGATCTCGCATCCGGATTCCATCAAATAGAGATCGATTCCCAAGACATTCCCAAGACAGCCTTTTCAGTAGATAACGGTCATTACGAATTCACTCGTATGCCGTTTGGGTTAAAAAATGCCCCGTTCACCTTCCAACGTGTCATGGACAATATTCTTTTGGGCATCCAGAACGAGCGTTGTTTAGTCTATATGGATGACATAATTGTCTATTCGCCAACTATCCATGAACATATCGATAGACTAAAGGAAGTATTTAAGCGTCTTCAAAAAGCTAACCTGAAAATCCAACCAGACAAATGCGATTTTCTAAGAAAAGAAGTCGCTTATCTCGGACATCTCGTCACCAAAGACGGTGTCAAACCAAATCCTTCAAAGCTAGAATGCGTTCGGAACTTTCCAGAGCCAAAAAATCCAAAAGACATCAAGTCGTTCCTAGGATTAGCTGGATATTACCGCCGGTTCATTCCGAACTTCGCTAAAACTTCTAAACCCCTTACGAAACTTCTCAAAAAGGATACTTCTTTTCTCTTTGACTCTGAATGTAGGAACGCATTTGTTGAACTTAAACAAGCACTGATTTCAGACCCATCCTAATCTACACCAACTTCGAAGAACCTTTTCTGCTTACCACAGATGCAAGTGTTTTTGCAATTGGTGCTGTCGTCTCACAGGGACCTGTGGGAAAAGACCTTCCAATAGCCTTTGCATCAAGAACACTCTGTAACGCGGAAACAAAATATTCTACAATCGAAAGAGAACTTCTAGCGATTGTATGGGCCGTAAAACATTTTCGCCCTTATCTATTTGGGAGAAAATTTACCCTAATTACCGACCATCGACCCCTGACTTGGCTCTTTTCCATCAAAGACCCCGGTAGTCGATTAGCAAGATGGCGTTTGAAACTAGAAGAGTATAACTACAAAATTGAACACAAACCAGGCAAGATAAATAAAAATGCGGACGGACTATCCAGAATAAAAATCAACCATTTTCAACAGTGCGCGAACTTTCTGTCAAAAATTCCGATGTTTGCTTCAAATGAAGACGACAGCGAAAGCGAAGATCAGAATCAAGATAATCAACCCGCTATTGTCCTCGTAAAAGTAGACGACGAACAACTTACGCAAGAGTTCAATAGGTTCGCGAACTTGTACAATGCTCGATCAATAATAGACTATTCTAAGATTGAAATATCTAATTCTCAGCTTTTGGACAAGTCTCACAAGCTAATAGTCACCTTTTTTCGACAGAACAAGCTTGAAGAAATGCATCATAAAATAATAGAAGATATTTTCGAGGAAAATACTGACTTTGATAACACCAGCATCAATATTGCATCAAGTAAAACAACAAAGGATAGAAAATATCTTATTATCCCATTACCGTTTGATCCTGGAAGTGTAGCGGCACATTTGTTTTACGTTATTTCAAAGACTTATTGCATAGAGAATAATCTAGAGCTACCTATCCTGGAAATTTTCTCATTCATTTTCGCCGACAAAGAAATCAAGCTAAAGATATGCCAAAACATTGTGAAAACCCCAGCGGATGACGAAATACCTCAAATTCTAGAACACTACCATTTGGGCAAAAACATTTTGCACCGAGGTATAAATGAGACCGTTCGACGTATAAAAGAAAGATACAATTGGCCGAGCTTGATCAAAGACGTTGAAAAGATAATTAGAAGTTGTGAAATATGTCAAAAAGTTAAGGTATGTCGGAAAAACCTCAGCTGTCCATTAGTAATAACGGAAACTCCAAAAACTCCGTTCGAGAGAATAAATATTGACATATTTGAATACCCAACAAAAAATTATGCGCTCACAATATGGGATGAACTCACTAAGTTCACGCAGGCGTACCCATTAGACGATAAAAAAGCAAAATCAGTTGTTAACACCTTGTTGATTTTCTTCCAGCATGATGGAACTCCATTAAGGATACACTGTGACTATGGGCGTGAGTTCGACAACACCCTTATAAAAGATCTCTGCGAATTGTATGATATAAAGCTAACATTCTCTAGCGTAAATCATCCACAGTCCAACGGATCTATAGAAAGGTTTCACGCAACTCTATCAGAAATGATCAGAGCGAATTTAGCCGAAAATCCTACAGAACATCCCTTCAATGTACTCCCATAGGCCACCATATATTACAACAACACCAAAAATAAGACCCATGGTTTTACGCCCTATGAGCTTATTTTTGGACACACATCAAGTAGACCTCCCGAAACATTATATAACCAAGAAAAATTAATATCCAAATATGTAAGAGACCTCAATAATCGTATGGAATACTTTTACAAAATTGCCCGAGCGAAAACCGAACGGCAAAAAGAAAAGGCAAAAGTTAGATTCGATCAAACCGTCGACTAGTATCTCGGAATACAAAGTTGGCGATAAAGTTTTCGTCAAAGAATCCCAAATTAAAAGCAAAGCCGAAAACAAATTTAACGGGCCTTTTGAAGTAACCAAACTGTTTCAAAATTCTGCCATATTACTCAACCCCCAAACAAATGAAACTACGAAAGTCAATTTTGACAGACTAAAACCGTATTTTGATTAAGTGTTTTCTTTGCAGATTGTTCGGGCTGTTCCCGATTGCCTTCTCCCAATTCTCCATAACACCTATAAACAATACACTCGGAATTTTCTTCCACGAGGAAGGCTCCATTAAGATATCAAACGAAAAATGAACACTCCTTGTATATAAAGATCTTCTCCACATTAAGGAAGCAATCTCGAATAACGATAAAATCCTGAAAGGGTTGTTAGACACCTTTATTAATCCTGAATCGCCTAGAATGCTATCCTTTAAAACGGAAGTACAAACACATGTCAGCCTTCTCAACCAAATATCCGACTCTGTTAATCGTAAGTATAGGGAAATAATCGCTGATACAAAAAACTAACGCGGAATTGCAAACGGCATAGGTACAATCTGGAAATCCATCACGGGAAATCTTGATCCCTCAGACGGCGAATATTTTAATGATTGTATCAACAAAGTCACCCAAGATGAAAGGCAAATTGAAAATTTATTAAAAAACCAAATTTCTGTTACTACTTCCGTGATAAGAAATTTTAACACAACCATTCAACAATTACAAATAGACGAAGAAACCTTCAACAAAGACATTGGGGAAATTCAAAGAACAATAATGGACATTGGCGATGATCTTGCGTTTTACGACGCCCAAATTAAAACACTAAATTTATGTGAGTCACTAATGGAAAGCTATGCTTTCTTGGAAACATCCCTTAATGACGGTTTAAACGCAATAGCGTTTTCGCGATTAAAAATATTACACAGCTCAATAATCACCCCAAGAGATCTGATTAACTCCCTCCAACAAATCTCACAGTCGCTAAGAAAAAATAATCTTCCACTACCGATTTATTCTTCAACTGTAGCTCAATATATTGACATAATCGAATTGGAAGCCTATCAATCCGACTCGAAGGTAGTATTCATTCTCAAGATCCCTCTAGTCGAACCAGAAACATATACCTTATATCATCTATACCCAATCCCTGTATTAGATAATCGAACAGAATTTTATCACATTATTCCAACAATACATAAAAATATTGCGCGGGACGATGATTCAATGTTATATATTTCTCTACAAAATCTGAAGGGATGTAAACCACTGAAACAAGGTCAGAAGATCTGCTCTGCAGTCCTGCCCTATCCTATAAACAGCGAAGCCATTTGTGAAGCCCAGCTATTGAAGATATCAAGCTATCTACCAAGAACTTGCCAAGTCTCTCTGCTCCTGGCTAAAGGATACAACGTTAAGGAAATTGACCAAAACTTTTGGTTAATAACGGTGTCAGATCCATTACCACTCACAATAAAATGTGAGGGAAGAGATGTCAAGACGGAAATCATCAACGTCAATTCTCTCCTGAAACTTCAGCCATACTGCAATGCCTTTATAGAAAGTACAAGGGTCCATGCAAGACGACTGATTGACAAATACCAAAATGTCACGTACAAAAGCCATCCAGTGACAATTCCTTACACATGTTGCCAGCACATCTCAGGGAAGCAGCACATACCCGATCTCAAACCGCTGAAACTAAACAAAATCGATGCAGAAGATCTCAACATCGCACAACAGCACAACACAAATTGGACCAATATTCGGAAGATCTGGATAAACTAATTAATCAACCATTTGTCCAGAAACACGTATGTTGGTTCACGATTTTTACAATAATCGTGGTGGTCAGCCTGCTAGTTCTCTATATCCTGTGGAAGTGTCGACGAAGAAGGAAGCAACCCAGAAATCCCAGTATCACCATGGGCACGGGACACGATGATCCTCTATTTCCACCTAGACACCAGCCCCGGAAGAATCCTAGACTGAGACTACCCAGCTTCCTTGCAAAAAGAAGACCATCCATTCACCCTGGAATAGAACAGGAAGAAGAGGAAGAAGAATTTTAACCATAATAATTTAAATTGAAAAAGTTAATACAGAGTATTATCTTTTTACTAAAAGGGGGAGTTGTTATATGCAAATTATTTGACCTGTTGTACTGCGGTCACCTTCACACGCGTCTCATGTTACGCAATAACAACCTCACCTGACGAAATTCTATGAAGCATCATCAGCAGATTGCGAAACGTGCTTATATCTGCTTATGATGCACAATGGCATAATATAAATAGGAATTCAAATTATATCGAACTAGTTAAGATTTTAAATTGTAGCTCGTTATTATGTTTGTCTAATTATTGAAAAGTGAAGTGTCTAATAAAATTAAATAAATATTTTTTAAAAAGTGAAATTAGTTATTGGTGATATAACATACATAATACGAGTACTTCCGGTGTTTAAAATAAATAAAATATATATTTTTAAGTAAGTGT